>JAPYYT010001961.1:0-23515 GCA_030522565.1 Ceratosolen corneri
ACCACGCCAATTTGCCTCTGTTTCATTCTACCCTGCTATCTCTCTTTCTCCACTATCCGCCTCTCCCTCCCTCCACCTGGGACAGTGTTTTCTCGGGCTCAATCCCGAACAAGCACCATGACAATGACCATGACCATTTTATTAATCAAGTGAATTTAAGAAATAACATAGTTTCAATTTCAATTATTATTATTAAAAATTTCATTATAAATATAGTATCTGAATTTTCTTTATATGTATTACAGAAAGCATATTATCTAAATTGAATAAAGAGAGCTGCAATATAACATTAAAATATGTTTCTAATGAATTCTATATTATAAATCTTCAATAGGATAGTCAGTCTAAGTTCCATAATTGATGTGAATGATAAATGAAAATGGCGTATATAACAAATCATATTTGACTGATTATATATTTTACGAGTAATTATTAACCAAATAGGCACTGAGATTTTAAGAAGGCAAAACACCAAAATCCGTTTTAAAAGTAAGTTAAAATCATACATTTAATACAGTGGAATAATTTTATGAAATTCAAATTAGAATTATGGTAAGTGTACTATTGATTATTGAATTATTTGTATCTAACGAAATTCATTGACATTTAGGAGTCTCCTTGCTTTGAATTATAGATAAAGTCATTTTAATATATAACAAATAAGTGTATTCCACTTATTTATAAAAAACAAATTTTATTAAATTGTGACAATATTAATAAATATAAAAGTAAAAAATATAAAAAATAAATATAAAAATTTTTTCATCTAATTGCTAAAAATTATATTTAACTTAAGTAATAGATTAAAGTAAATAGATTAATTGCATGTATAATTAATCTCAATTATCAACAACTTATTTGTAAAGAATTAGTAAAATAAAAAATTAACTTTATTAGAATATTTAATTTTTATCATCAAATTTGGAATGGAATTTCCTTCATTTTTTACCAATTTAGGATTTTTTATTTGAAAAAACAAATCGATATTCACCTGCTTGATACAATCTCTGATATTAAAGAATGTGGATATAATAGGACTGATAGGTAGTATTGATTAAATTGTTAAACATGTGTCTGTGTGCTATTTCTATTTATTTAATAATATATTCTCTATTTATTGTGTATAGTCGATGGTATAATTATTATGCATGGTTGTGCGTGTAATATTGCAGAAGTTGCAAATAATTCACGAATAATAATCAATAATGATAAATAATGACCTTGACGCATTAACGGAGAATCAATGGTAGTTGAAGTCCACCATACGGCTAAGCCGCTTTTAAATTGAATTGAATGTGATAAGCCTTTATTGTGTTGTAAGGTTTAATTGTAAGTTGATCCTATGCTCTGTCTCTCTCTCTCTCTCTCTCTCTCTCTCTCTCTCTCTCTCTCTCTCTCTCTCTCTCTCTCTCTCTCTCTCTCCCTCTCTGCCACTCCCCCGCACACGCGCACACGCCGGAGCGGGCAATTCCCTTTACCTAAGTCCGTGCTAAATGGCTGGTAGAATCAATCGTGCGTTAATAAACTTATGCCCGACTTCAGCTATATGGAATGCGAATACTTTAATACGTTAATAGAAGACAACCAAAATCGCGCTGATGCCATATAGAACATCACTTTACACTCACGGTTCTCGTCACGATTTTTCGCTGCCCCGTCGAAACTACTTCACTCGATTTTTCCCATTGGTCCCGCGATCGACAAATTGTTACACTAATTATCATTGGTGCACTGAGTTTTCTGTTTCTGTTGTTTTTGACCGATAGGCGGGACTTTTCTTCCCGTAGTCATACAACAACCGAGTCCGTCGGCCGAGCAGAACCGGGAAATTCCTGGAATCTTCTTTTCTTGTTTAGCCCGTGCCATGTGGCGACAAGTGTAATTACACATACACTTTGCTTCCGTTTTTCTCGTTTTTTGATGTAGGTAGTCTATGCATTCAACGATTATAAATCCATTGTCGAGCTTAGCAAGTGGTTTCAATCCTGTCATTCAAGTTCAATCACGTACGATATTAATCACTTCACTTTAATAATGTTCTCGATCTTTCTAGCAATAAACTTCTAGCCTTTGAATCTACACGTTCTTTTGTTCTCTGCTTTTGTACCGCACTTTTATATTCGTAAACATCGATGATCAAATTAAACGGCGACGCCGCGACGGTTGGTTTATTATCCGAATTTCAGAACAAAAATTCTATCGGATAATTTAAATGAAATGAAAATACAAATGTAAAATATAAAAATAAAATCAGTTATTTCTTATCTGTTATTTATTATTTGTTATTTATTGTTTAATTACCACAGTTAAACTATAATCTGTTTACTGCCTCTTGACTTTCATTATTAATAATATTAACAGCCACTAGAACAATTGAAACTATCATCAGAGCAGATCCTACTAACATTGTAGATAATTGATCCACTAGGTAGCATCTGCCGTTTTATATATGGATTTTAATTCATTGACTGCCGACACTGACTAAGTGAATATTGTAATTAGATTAATCTTATCTTGAACTACGCCAATAATATTTTCGTCCCAAGAATCATCATATTCGATTTACAATTGGGTAGAGGGACGGCACAAAATGTTTTATACTATATCGTATTACTTCCTATAAAACAAAATTTTCATATCCGTATTTGTAACTATTCAACATCTATTTTTATATTTCTTAAGTAATAAACGTAATTTTCAGTCTCTAACAAACAAAAACGACTCAGTTAATAACATTTTTGCTTATCACATCTCCTTTCACTATCTGAAACTCCTAAGTAAGTCTTAGAGAGGAAACTCACTCGGGTTAATTGTGGAACAAATATAAATAATCAAAAAATACAACGTGTGCTCAAATTTTTTTTCTTCATTCTTACATAAATAGATGATTTATAATACATTACTTAATACTTATTAATGTAATTAATATTTATTTATATACATTTATTATATTATTTATGTCAATAATGTTTTATTATTATTTTTGCTAACTATTTAAATTATTAATTAATTAATATAAATTAAGTCAGTAATAGACATTCTAATAATTTATTTTATTTTAGGTAATCTTTCAAAGTCATGTTTTCGCGTTCCTAAATATAGATGCACATAAATAAATACAGATATGCATTCACAACCATATTAACATTTTTTTTATTACATACCAAGCATTGACATTGTCTATAAATTATTTAGATTTTCTTATTTGGAGTCAGTAAATTTGTTCTATGCAACTTTTTATTTAAAATTTATTTAATTCAATATAAAAATGAAAAATTGATATAATTTGCTGATTTAGAATTTTTTTATATTGTATATCGATTTTTAATATTTATTTTTATTTATTTTGTTTTATTATAAATATTAACATAAGTCCAAAATAAAATAATAAAAGAAAACACTTTATTCATTTTGAATCCATATGAAGTTACAATTGTATTTATTATATTAAAATAGAAATTCGATATTTAATAAGAAACTCTTTCAGTTTTTATTTATTAATGCAATTGTAACAGTAGTCAATTCAATTTATACAAATGTTATAGACTAGCATTAATAATGTTATTCAAAATAGAAATAAAATTTTACTGGATTTCAAGCATATGGTAATGTTTAGGAAAAAAACCCGAGTGTGTACTCTCCCAAGGTGTTGCGGGGGAGGGGCTAACATTGGAAGGAGAGAGATAGCAGGGTAGAAATAGGTTGAGACGAAGACGGCGGATATAATACTGTAAAACTGTCTTTATTGAAAATATATTGAAATTTATAATGCTGTCTATCCGATACGGTAAAAATATAGTGGTGTCTTTATCTTTAATTGTAGTTTCCGCACTATCGTAATATTCAGGTATAAATTGATTACCGCAAGATTTGGATTGATTATAATTAGTAAACTATATGCTTTGGTTGGTGTGTTTTAGGTGATTTGCTCCCGCACCACTGCGATATTTAGTCGTAACTTGAATATCATGGGGTTTGGAAGAACGGTTAATTATAAGTATAAATCAGTGTTCATTCTGGTTAATGTTCATATCAATATGTTTCATACTGTATTTATATATCACTAATTCGTCGGAGCCCTACCACACGCGTAATGTAAGCCAGCTATTTTGCGGCGTTCAATGCTTGAATTTAATTGTCGACTCGATCTCACTAAGGTGTGATAAATATGATAAATACCGGTAGGTGGGAGCTTTTGCTGCCTGTTACTGCTCCTTGTGTGGCTTTTGCTGCACGGAAGAACCTGGAGCCTTCATTACACACTCTGTTGGTCTCATCCGGGTAGCCGTGACAGAGTAGAAGAAAGGGCCAGCAGGGAAGTAGATTATAATTGCACCAATTAATTGTCAGCGTTATTCGCTGTTAATCGCTGTTATTTTAGAACCTCATGTTAAGAGTACTGTGTTCAGCTTTAAGATCGTCCTTAAAAATTCGAAAGAATTATGAAGCGCAGCGCCCGTGCTGTTTAGTTTTGATGTTTTCACCCCGCTCCTTGAATAGGGTTGGTCATCTTAGTTTTCTTTGAGAGTGAAAAGTTTTGTTGATTGTATGAACTATTTATAAAACTAATTTTCTGTTGTCATTCGAGCTCTAGCCAAATAACGTCAACGCTCTTTTGCAAGAGAAGGGCGAAGTCCCGGAGGTGAAGTGGTGGCAGTGCTTCGAAACGTCGGGCAGCGGCCCGCGCGTTTGCGCCGATGTCTTAAAGCATGGTTGGATTTTTTATGAATTCCAATTTATGTCAGTTCGTTAAGAAAATATCACGAAGTTGGACAACTATGCTGTTATGCCTAGGTCTTGTCCTTTGTTTTTACTAGGCTTTATCGCAAAACACGTGATGGTCATATTGACCATTGTCGAAATCTTTTGAGGAGCAGTCCGAGTAAATACAATCGTAAAATAGTCATAGAAGTAATACTCAAAGTACTTTCTGATAATATTCGTAGACTCTTGGAACACATCTGGCAATCATAAACATTTGGAATATTTTAAGAAGAATTTACAAAGCGGTAGTACCGACGGTCGAGAAACCAACAGAATCTCGAACAGGTAATATTGATAAAAGTGTGACAAAATTGATTGATTCTAACTATTGAAAGTATTTTTTTTCAAGTTTAAGCAAACTTGCGTGAAATTACTCTAATAATTAAATTATGTACATAATTTTTGCACAAGAATTAATCTGCAGTTATATAAACTGCAGTAGCAAGTGCTATTTGTTCTCTTTTTTTGAAAGATTCTTTTTTTATATCAAAATCGTATATATTAACAAAAACGTTTAATTGTAACAATGTAGTTGAAAGAGGGTAAGAGAAAGAGAAGAGAATAGAGAGATCTATATTACATAAAGACAGAAAGAGGGTAAGAGAAGGAGAAGAGAATAGAGAGAGATATAATTAAACAATAAATATCATGATATTCTATGAAGCCATGTATACATGATTATCCAATTATTGTATAACATAGATGTTGTATATGTTCTCACAATTATTGCATTAAATGGGTAAAGGCTCGTTAGTTCTATTTTTTATTTTGATTTTCTTCTCGTCACTGTTATTTTCTTATGTTTAAAAAATCAAAATTATAAGAAAATACATTTTTCTTAATTTTTGTAGTGAGTAGTTTATTGTTTAGAAACAAATTTTATATAGGTATCAAAACTAATTATAAAATATGGAACAATATCAAAATATATCAAATAATCGAATAGTATATCCAATAGTAATCCTATTTTAAGGCAGATTACGTAAAAATTTGCAATTAATCACAATATTCAAAATAATTATACAAAAACATAATCTCAATTTTTTCTATGGTAAAAGTCTGTTTTTAATTTTTATATTAATTAATGGTAACATAAATGTGGACGTTAATACAGTATACAACAGATTTTGTATTTAATTTTTCTTTTATTTTACAGTAATCTTATTTGATTTTTTAAATTTTCAAAATTTTTAAAGTTGATAAATTTCACTTTGAGTCGGAACAAATAAAATACTAGTCAATCAGTGAGATATCGTTTTGTAATTATATTTTTTTATTTAAATTCCATACAAAGTGTGTAATATAATGTCTTTGAAATATTCTTATGTAACTAAATGTTGGTAAATATAAAAAAATTTATTTTGTACTATAAAATAGTTATTAAATTTAAAATATACGAACTGTCTAAGAAAATTGAAATTAAATATATTTAAATCTATCTACTGATCATTAAATTCATTAAAGTCATTACATTTTACGTAAGAATAAAAATATTCACAATTATAAAGATACATTTTTAAATATACCAAATGCATAATTTATATTATAAATAATTTATTTAGAATATAATTAATTTTCTATTTTTTTTAAAGATATTTTTTTTTACTTCTATAAACTATATTTCCAATTTTAAATTTAATTTTAAATTTAACATTGAAAAAAAAAACAAATATTATATTGATATCGAAATTTCTTCGTTTTTATAAAATAATTTTAATATAGAATTTTAAAATAGAATTTTACATTTTGTAAAAAATTAAATTAGTTGAAAAAAACTGTTTTGTTTATTTTTATGGAATACATAGAAATTTTCGTTTGTCAACAATCATAAAATGTTAAATTTTGATATTCTAATTACGATTGATATATCTATAATTAAATATATGATTAAAATAAGTTGAAAATATTTTGTAAAATATTTTAAAAATAAAAGAAATGTATATATATTTCGAGCTCTCTGCTGTAATTCATATTAATACTATTAATAATAAAAATGTTTTCCTTTATCTTTATCTATTCACGTTTCACAAATTTTTTTTGTTTGCATTTCAATTAAGTTTTTTTCTAAATCTTTCCGAATCCATTTTCTTTTAATTTTATTCATTTAGAAGCTTTTTATCTTACAAAAATTACTGTCTCTCCTATTCAAACTTTATGGTACTTTGTTTTACTAGATTAAGCACTTCAAATAAACTTATTCATTTTATTGAATGCAATTATGATCTTTATATTGTGTTTCTTGGTATTCAATTTTCATATCTACATCGCTTAATATTTTCATTACTTTTTGCTGGTATCGTTCCCTCATTCTTATATGATTATGGATTTTTCATCATTTTTATGGACACAATTCTTCAATATGTTTTTTTCTTTGATTACTTTTTTCATTCCTATTTTCTTAATTTCTTATTAGACTTTTCTATATGTGTTAATTTTTAGTAAGTCTATCTATAATAGTTGCAGTTTATATATATATACATAGATGTTTTAAGCATGTGATATACAACAAAGGTATCAAGATTATCAATCATACGTATATATTGAGAAATAAAAATATACAACGGCCAATAATACTGCCATTTCTGAAACAAAAAACATAATTGCATATATTATGCTTTAACGTTTAAAAATTAGGTCCAAGATCATAAAAATAAAATTAGTATTCAAGTTAATTCAAGTTTATGAATTATTTTTTTATATCAAACAATTTTTAAATTTTAGTTAAATGTAACTTTTTAAATTTCGTTTAACGAATAAATATAGAAATACATTCTTTGATTTATAAAAAAATATAAAATCTCTCAAATTCTATTTTTGACAATAAACTAAATACCCTTATTAAGGAAAATGAATTAATAAATAATTAATTAATAGGATAATAAAATCCTATTATTGCAACAAAATTTTATGCAAATACATACATATTATGTATAAATATATAAATACTATAAAAATCAATTTATAAATAAATTCATTTTACGATAATCTTTAAAAATGAAATTTTTTAAAAATATGTGTTTTACAGCTTTTTAAAATATTTTAATCTAATTAAATATTAGTTTTTATGAGAGTCCACAAACTACTGTATGAAAATAATAAGTTATTGTTTTTTTGTTTATTTATTTAGTATTATTTTTAGAAATAAGTATTATAATCAATATCAAAATAAGTATAAAAATAAATATTAAATTAATATATGTTTAAAGTATGATTCTAAAATAATGTGTTTGGGATTTAATTTGATGTATAATTTTCCTGCGTTGGAGTGGAAGAAGCAGACAGTAGAAAGGAAGAGCTAATTTTAAATAAAGGCAGAAATAATTAATGTGAAAATATTAAATAGTGGAATTTATTAATAATAATTGTATAAAAAAATTGATTATTGAAATTAAATTGGTGCATAAAATTGTTGAATATGAACTGGTTATGTCTGAAAAATAAGTTATCCTCATTGATTTTTATATTAACTATTAATATAAACTGTTGTTAAATATAAATTTGAGACGTCTTGAAAGTAAATTATTATCTCTGATATATTAAATTTACTATCGAATTAGATTATAATTAATTTTCTCACTTTCGACGCTACTAACCGTTGTTGTTCGCGTTGTTTATAAAGTGAGCTTTGTTTTTATCACCTTCAACGCTAGTATACATAGTTATTCGAGTCGCGTTGAGCTGAGGCTCGTTTCTATTTTAATAATTTATATATTAAATTATTAGTTATATCTATTTTTAATTAGATTTTAAATTGTAATAGAAAATAGTCGTAAATTGTTTGCTGATAATCAATTACTCAAATCTATTTATTCTTTCTTTATAAATACATTGTAATTTCTTAAAATCTGTTTAATCAATTTCAATTTATGTAAGAATGTATATTTAGTCTCTATTTTTCTATAGTATTTATTGATTTATTTTTGTCTATCTGTTGAACACCTTGTGACTTGATTATTAATAAATTTACTACTTACTTGGTATTTTCTTATCCAAGAATCATAAGTATTTATTATACTTTATTAAAATAATCACTTTTATTTCATAGATGTTTTAACTATACTCGTACATCGTGTCTTAATAACTTCTTCGAAAATAATTTTGAGAATACTTCCGACTATCGCTTCTGTGAGTACTTTTATATGTTTTAAAAACTTGATTTCTGAGAGTCGATATCGACGGACCGCAATTTATCATAAAAATGGAAGGTCATTACACTATGCTTATCAACTGCTTATTGCGGAGCAAAGTCAAACAAGGCTGGATTAGTTAGCTTTTTTTTTGGGCTCAATAAGGATTTGAGGGGATGAAATGTAACTTGGAGGATTAAAGCTTTGCGTTAAAATTTTTCTTCCGAATTCAGAGAATTATAAATAATATGTATTATATGATTTAAAAAAAATTAAAGTTATATAGAATTAAAAAGGATAAATATTCTTCAATATTTTTCTAAATTATATAAAATATACTTTAATTAATTAATTAAATGCTATTATTTCTATTAATGAATAGATATTTCTATTAATGATTATTAAATTAATTGAAGTGTTCATATAGAGTAAAGACTTTGATAATTTATAATAAAAAATACTAATTTATTGTTTTAGATATCCCGTTGACAAGCAATTTCATGTGTCAAAAATATTATTATAGTAAAGTTCCATTACAGACGTTTATAATGTTTTTTATATTTTATTTTTTAGATTATTACAGTTTATTCGTTGCATATTATAATGTATATTAACAAGTCTGAACTAATTTTAATAACTAATAAATTCATCAATAAATCATATATTTCATATTTATATGGCTTTTAGAATAGAAATTTTATTTTGAAAATTATAACAATGTTTATAAAATATATATAAAAATATATTTTAATATGTATAAAATCATAATTATATTTATATAAACTCTAGTAAATTTAATTTTTTCTTAATTTTTTATTATATTAAATCATAAAATTATATAATCGTAATATAATTTATCGTATTAGAATAATTATTATATAAAATTAATATTGTATTTTATAATGTTAATCATCTGCAGAAATAATTAAATCATTTCTTATTATCTAAAACAATTGTTAACATCATTTTTCTTATTATTTTTTTAATACAGTTTTGTATAATAATTATACGATAGAAAGTTAGTCTTATGCTACAAACATTTAAAATTCTATAATTTTATATAATTTATAGTTTTAAAAAATATTTTTAAACTTGAATACCCACTGTGGTTTAATTTTTATGCTTTTAAAAAATATAATTTTTTTAAAATAAAAAAGTATATTAACTTTTAAAATATATAAATTAATTTAAAATTATTTAAAAATATAAAATAAAAATATAAACAATAAAATTTTAAATTTGTAAAATATGTAATATAATAATTAAATAAATTATATATCGCTGTAAATCAATCAATATTTTTCATTTATTAATCTTTTTTATAATTTTGAAGATAATTTACGGATATAATTGTGAATATATTAACAACATACCTTAATAATTTTTTTGTTTCGTTTTATAAAATGATTTATATGATTAGTCTATTGATTTGTTTCCTCAGAGTAATAAAGTAAAATTCTTTCCAATACAATTTCTGGTAAATGTTGAGAAAATATAGATTTCAAACGTGATCTCATTAAATCTAGTCGTTTTTTTTTCTTTTTAGTTTTTTCAAATTTTTTATTAAGTTGTTTTTCATAAAGTGGAAAAAGTTCCGATAGATTTGTTGAATGAAAGGCAGCAACAAAGTCATTATTTCTTAATAGAGGTAATAATTTATTAGGAGTTTTTGATAGTACATGATAAAATGAAATGTTATTATAAACCTTTTTAGTTGTCATTCTTTTTAGTTCGCAGAAATATTCTTCATAAAGGATTTGCCAATCAGAATATACTTGGATGATAGATAAATTTTCTTCGTGAACAAATAAATTTCGAAACTTCAATTCAGCCACGTGTTTAGCAATTGTATTCTTTGCCAATTTTGATCGAGTATCCAACCAATATAAGGGTGTGCTCACTACTTCACTTTTTGAATTAATATCAGCTCCGTAATTTAGTAGAACATCAATTTTTCGTTTTGAGCCGTTCTTACAAGCAATATGAAGTGCTGTTAAGCCTTGACTTGTTTTTTCATTAACACGTGCCCCCCTTTTTAGTAGTAATTCAATAACAGATACTGTAGTATATTCTATTGCTAAGTAGAGAGGAAATAAACTTGATTTTGTTTTTGCATTAAGATTAGCTCCTTGTTCCATAAAAAATTGTATCTGAAAAATAAATGATAGCATGTAACTTGCATTAATTTTAGATATTAAGTGCTAATTATAGAAGAAACGGTGCATAATTTCATTCAGCACTTTTTAATTATATATATATAAAATTTTTAGTTTATTGGTACAACAGAAATAAGTGCTGGTACAGCAGAAGTAAGAGTACTGGTATAACAGAAGTAATAGCTTTACGTAATAACACGATATACAAACCAATACGTGATAATAGGTTATAAATTATGTTTCTGTACGTTTCTCTTGATGATAATTTAATCATTTTTATTTTATATTAAATGAAATATTTATTTTTGTGTATAAAATAGGCTTTGTCATGAGGTTATGAATATAATAAAACTTTACTAATTACTATCGCAAGTAATATTAATCAATATTAAATTACTATACAATAATAAATTACTAAAAATCAAAATTTTTATATATTTTATTAATCCAAATACAAATATAATAACTGTTATTTTAAAATATTTGAATATTTAGAAGTTAGTTGAGTTGAACATTTCTAAATATAGAATAATTTTCAAATTAAAGTAAATTTAAAACTGAATATAATTTTCAATATTTAACAGTTTATTTTTCAATAAACAAAATATTATTCAAATTAAAAAATATAAAAGGTATTATTAAGATAATATAAAACTATTATTAAGTGCAATTTTAGAGCTTTAAAATTATAAAGTTACATAATATATTTTATTAAAAATTAAATATCTTGCAAAAGATAATATTTAATTCATTTTTTTATTATTAAATACTTTTTTGCGTATATTACGCTAGTTGAAAGGATATTCTACTAGATATAAAATTTAGTAGAATACAACTCCTATTTTTTCTTAATTGCATAAGACACGATGACATACATACGAATTTCGTTGCCAAGCATATTCTTCTGCTAATATATTCTGATATTACCATATTCTTTTTTCTGGTCATCAGGGCAAAATGCAAAGGTGTAAAGTGCATTTCATCCACACCGTCTAAAGCAGCTCCATTCCTTAACAGCAATTCAGCAACAGACACATTTTCGTAGTCTGCTTCAGCCGCAAAATGCAGGGTACCTTTTTTTTTATAATTCGTTAGTTTAGCATCAGCTCCATTACTTAACATCAAACTAACGAGTTCGAGACTACCAGTGTTTGCGGCAGTATGCAAAACTGAATTATGTTCGTTATTGAGCATATCTATTCTAGCGCCACTTTTCAGTAGTCTATGCACTATATTAATTTGTTTTAACTGTATGGCATATTGAATGGCACTTGCTCCAGCAACACCGCGGGTATTGACATCTACACCGTAATTCAATAGCAATACAATTTCCGACTCTTTGCCACGTTCTATAGCCGCATGAAGTAGATTGGAGTTGTACAAACCGACAAAATGGTGGGCATATAGGCCATATTTGATAAGCATCATTACAATACTTTTACAATCTAGATAAACAGCAGTCCAGATAATGTCCATAAGTATATAAAGATTTAAATTCGGCTTATGATATAATATGAGCTTTACCATCTCTGTGTCACACTTAGAAACAGCGATTCTTAGAATTGAAGCAATATTGGCAGGACTAAAAATAACCAAATCAAAAATGCTAGATGCAAGGTCGATATTTCCTTGATGAACAGCGCGTGTTAAACGACGAAAACTATTTGAATAAAATTTAATAAGCATTGATTCTCCACTTATTAGTAATTGGTATTCCATTTTTGGGTTTTCCTTTCCTTTTTTGTTTTTTATGATATTTCTTTCCAAACTTTTCTTGTTGTTTATTCACATTAACATACTTCATAACTCAAGAATTTAAATTTGATATCCTTATTTAACATTATTTGTTGAATCAAAGAAAAAATTTCTCAAAATATTATTGTTTTGTCTTCTAAAGAGTTTTCACGTCACAAAATTATTTCTTTTATGTTGCTCGATTTGAACATCTAGAGATTAAGGTATAAAAAATGCAATTATTAAAATTTTTGGTGATATTATAAAATATATATTTTACATTTATCTAAAATATTTAAGTCAATATTATAAAATAATGATTTAATAAAAGATATGATTTATTATTTTTTATGAATCACATGAAAATAAGAATTTTATCTTAAATTCTTTTGGATAAAACACGTTTTTATTCTTTTATAAATTATAACTTAATTCTTAAATTTTTATAAATTAAAATTTTTAAAATTTGTAAGATCTCAGCTTGTTTATATTTAATATAATAAGCATTACAATACAATATACTAATTTTATAATGTAATATATTAAAATGTAATATAAAAACTAGATATGAAAATATAAGAAAATATGATTAATTATTAATACGATAATTTTCAGTTTATATCACAGTTCCTTTTACATTTTAAATAAAGCTTCTTAGTATGAAATTATATTGTACGGTTATGCACAAATATTATGCTGTCATATTTCCTTGTTTTATATTTTTATTTTGTTTTAAAAATTTAATGTGTTGGTAATTGTAATTTTAAAATTAATATCTCAACTGTTTTGTAACAACTTTAATTTACATTTATAGTTCAAAAGTACTCACAAATACTATTGAATATCAATCTGTATGAATAATAATAATACGTACAGATATTGTTTTCAATTGATGACCTTATTGCTTCAAATTAATTTATTTGTTTAGATTATCTTTATACAGAATAAAATATTTTCGGTCTTTACTTGCCAAGAATTTGAAAAATACAAGTAATCTTAATTGAACATTATTCGCTGTAATCGAATTTTGTAACGTAAGGTTATTGAATTTACTTAGAAGCATTACAATCCTTTCATTTACTAAGAATTGAGAATTTGTGTCAATTAGCAGGATTCCGTATTTATATATATTAAATTATTTCTTCAAAATAGAAAAGTATTACATATTAACATTAAAAGATAATTACACATATTAAACATTTAAGAATATTACATACATATAGATAATATATAGTTGTTTTACAATATATATTATTAATCTACTTTAAATATTTGATATTGCTAATATTATATAATTTAAAGTATAATTTGTAATTATTTATTATGTAATTATAATTTGTATTATTGTAATTATAATATGTAATTTGTAAAATATAAATATACATATATTACATTACATATATTAATTAATGATATAATGTAACAATATTTACTATTTATGTTCTTTATTTATGTATTTTTATTTATAAATATATGAAACATTAAAATTCTACTATAAATAACAAAATTGCATTAATATAAAAATTAAAAATCAATTTATATTTTACATCATATTATTTAATGTAAAATATAATTTTAATGATTTATATTATATAAATATACCATATTTATAGATAATGACCAATTGTTTTTAAGTAAAGTTGTACAAACAAGTTTAGTAACAAATTATTGAATATCTAAATAATTCAATTATTTAAACAACTAATATAGACATAATACAAAACATAACAGAAGACATAATACATACAAGGTACATAATAATATTTAACTTACCATGTAAAATATAGAAAAGTGTAAAAAAGATTATATATTCAGAAAAATATATAACCATCTTTTGGTGTAAATACACTTTACTAAAAAATTTGTTATACAAAAATATAAATATTAGTTTTAGTTTTTACCATAAATTAAGCGTTTATGAAACATTATATATTGAAATTAAATATGATAAATAAAATATAAATAAAATTAAATATAATATATATTTAAAAATTAAAATGCACATTTTATTCCTTAAATTCTAATTTTGTTAATTAATTAATTACATTACATTACAAAAATTAATTACATTATACAATTTTTATCATTTTGAAAATAAGTATGTAGCAATTTTTTGAAAATATTAAATTTGTTATGTCCTTAATCTACAATAAAAATCAATATTACTATATTGGTAGTTTTCTAGCCAATAATTTATATATTATTTAAAATAAATTAAATATCAAAATAATTATTAAAATCCTATATAAATAAATTTTTTGCTGATAAATTTATTGTTGATAGATTAACAAATTAATTTTTTATCAAGTTGAAATATTCATTAAAACTCGTTAAAACTCTAAAATAGCTACGATAATATTAAATAAATTTATATAAGCTATTCAATAAAAATAAAGCTCTCACAGAAATGTATTGATTTATATTTGATTATCTTAAAAGCAATAATTAGATAAATATAAAAATTTGTTTTGTTTAATCATATTTGATACATTATATTATACAATCATTGTTCAATTTATCATACATTTCTCAAAATAATTATAAAGAAAGTGTTAGTAGTTATTAGTTTTTATTTATTGTTAGTATTATGTTGTAGTTATGTTAGTGTGTTAGTAATTAGTCAGTGTAATTATTTCATTTGATTTTATGTCATTAGTTGGAATTATTATGATGTGAAAATGATGATAATAAATTGGATATCAATGAAATAAATTTGATTCGTTTAATTACTAAATAAATTATCATTAATAAAAAAATTTTATATTGCAAAATTAGTAAATAAACAAAAACAATGTTAATTATGAATTAATTTTAATATCAATAAATTTGAATTATATGTTAAATTATTTTCTTAGTAAATAAATATTTAAATATTTTTAAAATATACATATAATTTTAAAATATTAATTATTAATTAAATGAAATGATTACATTTCTATTTAGATTTTAAATTTTTATATTAAATTTTATAAAGTTAATATATGATTGATTAAAAATAATATAATTATGATTTAAAGAAATATTTTAGTATTCTTTTTAATATTAGATTACCGTGATAGCTTCAATTAAAGAAAACTCATATAATTTAATCATGAATTACATATAAATAGTTGACCTGTCCATTGCCTTAAGGATAAAAGGTACTATTAATTTGAATGGATTTACATAAAACAGAAATATTATAGAATAAAAACATTTGCAAAAAAATAGAATGAAAAAATATATTATTACAAATGCTCAAGTTCTTCACAAACTTTTTATTAAACGTAAAATTGAAATTTAAAATCGAATGATCATTTAAATTATTCAATGGTCATACATCATTCTAGAAACTTTATTTTGTATCCAATATATATTTACATATTAATTACTATTAGAAATAATTAAGAACTCTATTTTATCTAATATATAAAAGTACATATTGTTTCTCTATTTATGTCCCCTATGACAAAGCTTCCTATTGATGCACTGCATATGTTCAAAGGACATTCGCTTGAATATTATCTTAAGTGAATTTTAACGATGGGAGGTAGTAATAAAACAAAATATAGGGAAGAAGAATATATATACTCTAAAGGTAAAAAGAGAGTGGATAGATTTAAAAAAAGTTAGTTAGTGCTACATAACCCGGTTAAACATTGGTTATACACCAGGTTAAACATTAGTTGTATAAGATTTTCTCTAATGATTCCGTTTGAAAATATATACTTCTTAAGCATAAATATTTATAGAAACTGGTTCAGCTATAATAATGAATGAGAAATAGCGTATTTTTCTCACTCTCGTCAATTCTTAGCACTTTTCTTACGCATGAGAATACTGAATAGTGCGAACACGAAATATAAAATTTATGTCTATAATGCTGTTTTTATCATTCATGATAAGAGGTACTCTAATGATTCCCATAAAATGGTCCATTCATTTTGGAACATTATCCAATATTTTTCTTTTTTTTGAACTCATACCTGCTTTTGATTTCATATGTTAAATTAATTGCCTAATTATAATATTCTCTATTATTGTTTCAGACATTATTTTTAATTATCTATATTTATATTTAGTTATCTATATTTTGGTCGTTATTTTTGTTTCCTAATGTACTGTTTCTATTATTTTATTATTTTATTTCATTTTCATTTTTTTCTCCAAAAACGAACTATTATCTTAACGACAATTTTTTGTAATTTATATTATTTAATTTAAGGTATTTAAAGTTTAAAAGTTTAGATTGTGTTAGGATAGAATATAAGACTAAACATGAATGCCATTTCATAATATATTAGAATACTAAATTTATATTATTAATACATATTCATAAATACATAATTATTTATCATAAAGTATTCAATTTTAATACTGGAGCTCTTACTCATGTATTAGGATCAATTTGCGTCAATAATAAATTTAATTCTGTGACTTTTGTATTTTAAGCATTGCTTAATTCGTGAAAAGTCTTTTCTCTTAAAAATTATATAAATAAATAACAAGAAAAGTTTTATGATGAATGAAAACTACAAGAAAAAGTCTATATAACGTAATAAGTAATCATTATTAAAAATTAAGAGTCCCTTCATATACATACTTTAATATTTAAAATTTCTTATAACAATAGACAATCGCGGCTCGTGAGAGAATAAAAATAAAAAATAACCTATAAATAATTAATATAGTTTTTTGGAAGAAAACACATTCTTTTGTTAGATCACCATGAAGAGATGAAAAATTCGTAACATTTTTTTGAAAAAGGGGACGCAAGTACAAGCAGTGGACCTTCATCTCTCGACTTACGGGAGCAAAAACGTCGTGTTGGTCAATCTACGCAAGGGCCTCAGAATTGCATCTTGGCCAAAGTACACGTACCGGTAAGAGCAATGAATGCACGCGTATAAGTACGCGGTCATAATGACTAACACTTTTATGCATTATTATACCGCATTCTCGAATCTTTCCGTCTATACCCGCGCTTATGGAGATGAATAATTTCAAGACGTGGGCACGCAATTACGCGCGTCTACGTCTGGCGTATTAAGTAGCATCAATCCACTCATGGCATGAACGCTTGCACACATGGCTGTATATAGCTTATACAGAGTACTACATACCTTCACAGTGAAATTCAACGGCAAACAGCCGATAGTACCGATACTTAACAATGCCACAGGGTTTTGCTTTTCTCTCCTTTTCATGTTCATCTTCCATTTCCATCTATCTGTTCTTGTTTTTATTATTTTTCCTTTCAAGTTCGTTGTATTCTCTTACCGCATATACTTTCGCTTTACTATCATGGTGTCATTTATAGATTACTGTCGGCAATTAGTTTCAATAATTATCTCCTTTCCTCATTTTATATATTTCTTCCACACTACGAGAGAGCTAAAGAGAAAGAAATCACGGTAATATTCATTTTTTAACTTAACACACTATTTTTATTCTCTATATAATTGTTAGTATGTGACATTTTATAGAAAAAATATTTATAAATATAATTCATTTATTATATTGTATTATGATATATTAAATTACATTTTTATTTATATAATTTTAGTTATTACAAGCCTTGAATTCCATTTTTATTTAGAATTAAATCATATTTAAAAATTTATAATGATTACGAAATTATTTTCATTATTAGGTTTACAATATTCTAACATAATACACAACAGTTCTATTGTAAATTCTCAAAATAAAAGAATGATATTATTTTATATTGTAATATAAAATTTAAATCACATAATTATTTGAAGTAATTGATAAATAAATATATAATATTAATATATTGCAATATATAAAAATAGCATTATAATATATAATATACTTACAATATTTTGCAATTATGAATTCATGAGTTTTCACATTTCCATGAATTACATATAAATTTTTTCTACATAATCACAAATATTCTGCACTGTAATTAATTACTTTAAAAATCTTGTAATACTAAATAAAAAAAAAATTGGTATATAAATAATGAAATAATCAAACGTTTGAATAGTATTATGATTAAATTATTATATTTAATTATTAGGGTTAAAAAACGAATATTTATTGTTTTCTTTCTAAGCTTCTTTAACTCATTATATGAGTAGATTTCTATTTAATAAAACATATTATAATTATTATTTATATTTTTAGAAGGATTTAAAAATTGTTAACATTTAAGTTTTATTTATTATACAATTACTCAATTTAATTATTTAATAAAGTGTAAATCAATTGACACTTATGTCAATTTACAAAACTGTATTTATTATTTTTATATCACAAATTTACTCTGATAAAACCGAATTATCTGTATATTACATAGACAATTTACGTTATTACAATAAATTTGAACCAAATATCATCCTTAACAAATTAGTGATATATAATAATGAAATACATACAAAATACAAGTATAAATTGTGTTAAAACTTATTTTAAAAAATCAGAATTAAATATTTTTATTGAAGTTATAATAAATTATAAAGTTTAAAAATTCACATAAAACAATTTATATATAGTAAGAATTCAATCAAATAAATTTATAAACATTTTATTTCATGGCCTTTTCAGTTTATAATATAATAAGAAAATATTAGGCCATTTTCAATAAGCGATATATATTAATATTAATATTGATATATTAATATTAATATAAATATTACATATAATTTTTAATTTTAATTTTAACTTATTAAAATTTGTATTCTATACATTAGTTTGCATTTATCAGGTATTAATTAAAATTAAATTATATGTTTCAAAATTGTATTTTTATATAGATTATTTTACCTTAATATTTTTATATAAATAATTATTCAGTAATGATATAAAATTAATCGTTCAGTTAAAAAAATTAAATATATAAAAAAACTTAATAAAAAAAAGGCAAACACTTATGTTTTCAAAGCCAATATTCATTCAATACTTGAAATATTAGTTCAAATGCACATACTCAATTTTTACCTTTAGCATTATGACGAAAGTTTCATTCAATGCAAATTAGGTAGTCCTGCACGATAACCAGATATTTTTATTCACTAACTTTATTTGACAATATTATGCATATATATTCATCTACTAGTAGTATATTGTTGAAATAAAAAATATAAAATACAGGGCAGAAGTTTCAAATGAAGAAAATAATACTATCGAAGTATGTTTTATATAAATAACTTGGACTTCGAAAACATATTCGAAACATAACATGTAAACTAAATAATAATGATGTAAGTATGTTGCAAATTGCAAACTATACTAGATAACCATCTCTGACGCAACAATGACGGTAGATTATGTTATCCGTCTTATCATATTGACACCTTTCGCATCAGAATAATAACGATATTGTTCCTCATATCGTTACGAATTCATATGCTTTTATTATGTACATGTACATACATTTTAATAATATATGTTTCTCTAATATTTTTATTTTTTTCTATAATATATGTTTATCTGCTAGATCTTGTAATCTTCCCATGGTAGTGGTTTGTCGGATGCTCTGACGTCAATTAGATTAGGACACCCCTTTTTCTACTACAGTGAATATATTGTTCCGGACACCTCATGTTTTATCTTTACTCATTTCGAATGGGACGTTTATCTATCCCTATTCATTTATTATATTCTCTTTAACTATTAGGTATAATAATATCTCCACCTGTTTTTCGATGTAATAGCATTAAATGCTCATTTATTTATTGCCCAGTTATAATTTTATATTTTTTAAGATTTCAGCTTATATTATTATGTAAATATTAACTTATATAATTTCCTTTTAAAAATAATTTTTAAAATCTATAAGATCCACATATGTTTTCGAACTGAAATATTATTCTATGTAGAACTAAATAATTAATATTTTTTATTCGTAACCATTGATGCTCATTATTATTTTTATATTTTTAAATATTATAGAAAGAAAGAAATAATGAAGAGTAAACCTAAACATTTCTACAGGCAAAAATAATGTTATCTCTTATGTAAATAAAATCGTTTCAAATATGATTAATACGTTAGAATCTTTTTAATTTATAGAAAATTAGATTTATAGAAAGTAGATGAATATTTTAAAAACATTAAACAAATATAATTATGTTATGAAAATGATGAATTACTTTTGAATAATTATTTAAAATTAATTTGTAATTTCACATACTTAAAAAATATTTATTATAGTTTCTATTCTAGTTTTCTATTCTATTTTCTTAAATTATTCATCATGTGTATTTTTTATAGTCATAGTATTTTGTGACATTGATATTGAATAATATTATTTAATTTACTATCGAATTATTTTCAAATTTACTATCAATGAGAAAATCAAGAGAAAGTGTATTTTCCTTCTGCCGGAGCAAATATGATTATTTGCTTTGTGACAAATACATATAAAGGTACGAATCACGTTAAGTTTTCAGACGAATCATTTTTATTTCCTATGATATACAGTTGCCTTTCTTTATTCTAAAAAGTCCATCTTATTATAATAAATTTTCTCTTGCAATAAAAAAATAAAAGGAAAGTGGTAGGTGGTGAGAACGAGAGAAAGAGACATGAAAGAGAATAAATGAGTAAAACAAAGAGAAAATCAAAAAGGAGAAGAGAGAGACAGAGATCAAGAGAGAGAAAGAGTTGAAAAACAGAACAAAAAATGTATAAAATTCTATTTGATATTAGTTTTAATAGAAATAGATATTTACAACATACTGAAAAGGCTATAGAGTTGGTATTATCAGCAACATTTCATTTAGATATTCAATAGTTTTTAATTATTAATCGTCCTTGTCAATTAAAAATTTTAATAGCTTTAATATAGATAAATATATAATTAACAACAGTTTCAAATATTTATAAAGAAAAATACTATTCTTTAAATAATAAATAATAGTATACTTGGAATTTATTGATTATTTGTGTATTAATTTGATTATGATAGCTCTTCAACTCATATATAAAATATATAAAACTCAACCTAATTTAAATTTTTTTAATAACCTAAACAATCCAAAATTGATTGATGAACAAGAATATTTAATGACGAAAAAATAATATTTTTTTTCTCCTATATTTTTTTAACTTATTTATAATACTTGAAAATAATCATTCATAAAGGAATTTTCGGCAAATATCTATATTGTTCGAGAATCCTTCACTTTCGACCGTCACTACTACGTCTTTGTTTGTAAATTCTTTTTAGAAACATTCAATACGTTTATGACTGCCAGATGTGTCCCAAAAGCCTACGAATATATTCAAAAAGTACATCGAATATTATTTCTCTCTTGTTTATCACCATTTAAGATCATGTGTACTCGGACTGCGCCTCGAAAGATTTGGGCAACAGTAAGGAACAGTAATATGACTATTAAATTATATATTATATTGTAAATATATCTATTGTTAATATATTTATTTATAGAATATATACAATATATTTTTTATATTAAATAGCCAATTTGTAAATATAAACTTTTTTCGATTTAGTTAGTTGATTACTGTATTTTATTTTAATTAATTTAATTACGATAATTTCATATTTAGAATTTAGATTTACAGGAATATATGTATTTAACAATTTATAAAATTTAGACAATGCATTTTATAATAATACATGTATTTTTTAAATTTAAATTTTAAATACTTGTATTTTTTTGAATTATGAAAAAACTTAAATACTAATAATGTATATTTTAATATAGAGAGAAAAAAATGGTATTTAATTAAAATTCTAATAAAATGAAATATAATTATAAACTAGTGTATTGCACTAATTTTATTTTTTTATGCTAATATTACTTCAGTGCATAAGCTTTAAATATTTTATTAAGTTTATGATGAATTAGTTATTTATATATTTCTATATTATAATATATAGCCTGGTGGTACTATAATTGTATCGTGTATATTCGACTATTTTTATAATATTTTTTTCTTATTTTTTGTCTCCGTTATGATCAACATAAATTCAAAATTTGCTATATCATATATGTGTATATATATGTATATATTTATATACACGCGTGTATACATTATATACGTATAAATCGGTACATGCATATACACATATATCACTTAAATACAAATTCTTACATAAAGTTTAATTATTTATTTATTACTTTAATTATTTAATATTTTAATTATTTATCAGGTGAAGCACTCAAGGCAGTCTAAAGTTCGTTTTATGCAGTAGTGACACACCGACACAATGATATTTCTGACGGAATAGAATAGTGTCTAAATCGGTGTTCGGGCGCGAAATCCGAGTGTGAATTCTCCCCAATGATGGTGTGAGGGAGAAGCAGATAGTGGAAGGGTTGAGATAGCAGGGTTAAAAAATCGTAATATTTATTGAATTTATAATAATAGTAGATAGCGCACGCAGTTTTATACAATTAATAATACTATTATTTTTACAATTGTGAAGAGCCGCACCTTCACGAGACGCGTAGCGCGGATTGTCTATGCACTGTGTGATGGCCGCAGTTACACGTTACGCGAGATGCGATTGTCTATATGTTTATGTTATCCCGCACTTTCGCACTTGATTACGCATTGTTTTTAATATCCGAAACAGAATGGTGGCGATGGTCAAGTAATTGGTGTAAATTACGCTTAGACGGATCGCCGAGTGGTCATATATTGGTTATCAGTCATCGGGCTCCGGAATAGATGTATATTACGCGTCGATTGAGCCGTCGCGTAATAATAAAGTTTACGTTGAAAGTTTTCTGCGCGTCGCGACGCAGGGCTCAG
>JAPYYT010001962.1:0-21828 GCA_030522565.1 Ceratosolen corneri
TATCTTAATTTTCGGAGATGAATTAAATATTGCGATATCTTTTAATGGATTTACAATTATGTGTGTTGTTCCGTGAGTTTAATTAAAGGTTGCTTATTTCCAAACGGACACAATAGGCAGGCGTAGGCTGAACTTGAGAATATTGACAATTTATTACAACTCCGAATAATCCATGCTTCGCGTTATTCCAATCAAAAGTGAACAGTGTGATAGTGCGGGTTCCTTAATACTAATTAATATAAAGACAAATAAGATATTATTTTAATGCTTTCGACAACGACCACAGTTTCATTCATTTTCGTATACTTTTAATAAACCACAGTTTTACAGCACTACATACATCTTAGTTTCTTCTACCCTGCTATCTCACCCCCTTCCACGGCCGGCCTCTCCCCCCGTCCGCCTCGGAGAGAGTACACACTCAGGCTCTGATCCGAACAGTTAGAATTATCGTTTATAAAGAAGAGTCTATTTCGCCAACTAAGAATCAAATTTCTGTTCAACTGCAAAACATCTGTACGGCGGGTGATTTTTCATTAGCAAAACTTCACACACCCAGATATTATAGCGATTCTGAAATAAAGAGAACACAAGGATTCATCTATATTATTTGACGATTGCGAAACCCAAATACTAGATTTAAAATGACTACCTATGAAATGGGTACAACAAGGATTCTCAAGACGGAATCAACAGGGATTTCTAAAAGAATAATTTTATTTGAATATGCTCGTATTGTTGATCCTTTACGAGGCTACTATGGTAGCCTACTTATTTTCCTCATGAACTCCAATAACTCCAAAAGTATCAAGAATTACCTGCGAAACATGTGATTACTTGTTTAACCTCATATATTGATGTTGAAGAGGTTATTTGTGTTGGCGGAACACTCGACGAAAGTAAACTACTTGTAGAATGTATGCACTCTACAATCTTGCTCGACATTGTCAACTGACCACACTTGTTATGTTACTTAAAGTACACAAGCGAACCTTATATGGAGACATGCAAATCACATTAACACAATTTCGACAGCTATTTTGAATAATTGGCGGAAGAGTCGCTGTCAAGTCTTATATTCTAAAGTGGTAATCTGTGCTCATCAGCGTGGAATTCGTGCCCTTCAAATAATGAGCCAATTTCCCCTTTCCTGAGTCACATCATTAAGACCATTCACACATACAGGAGTAAATTACGCAGGTCCCTTTATTTTAAATTTAAGCAAAGGACGAAAGCCAAAATTTCAAAGGGGTTGGATGTGTCTTTTTGTGTGTTTTACAACTTCAGCAATTTATCTAGAAGCTATCAGCGACTATTTACCAGATGCATTCATCGCTACTTAAAGGAAGTTCACGTCACACCGGGGCATTCTGGATACTCTGTACTCAGCCAGTGGTATAACACTTCTCGGAGCAGACGCAGAGTTGATAAAATTATTTTCGCAAAGTTCTCTAGAACACCAAAAATTAAATAGATTATGTTTAGAAGAGCACACTAAATGTTGATTCAAACCTTTCGCAGTGTCGCACATGAACATAAAGGGGGAAGCAGCAATTAAATTGGTAAAGTATCATTGAAACACTCGGTGGAGAGACGCTAATGACAATGGAAGAATTTACGACTCTTCAAAGAAAATCGAGGCAATTCTAAATTCACCTCCGATTGAACCATTAAGTGACGATAAAGACGTTCTGGCACTACAACAGGTTATTTTCTGATTGAAGATCCAATTACTTCTATTTCAGAATCTTATATATATATATATATATACATATATTTTTTTTTTAAATTAATTTAATAAAATAAGATACATAAATATTTGATAATATTTATTTCATAAATATTTATACAAGTTCTATATTAACGATGACATTAAAAATTGAAACAAATAAAGAAAAAATAAAAGAGTATTTAGTTATGAAAGTAATAAAAAAACTTAATATATTTATATTAATTACTTATTTACTTAAAATTTTTTTAAAAGTATTTTTGAATAAATATAAATTACTATAGCTTTCCTTAAAGTTGATTCAAAATTGAAGAATATAAAATGCGTAATATTGACGTTTTCCTAATGTTATTTTTATGCAAATAAGTTCAATATAATGCAGCAACTAAATATAAATAATAAATATATTTGAAAATAAATTCTTGTACATTTATATACAAAAATTTAAACCTATCAATTGAAATTAGCCACTTATTTTATTTCAATTAAAATAATTTAATCAAATCAATGAATTTAATTTTTTAACTATAATTATTTCTATAACATATAATATATATAAGATTATCTTGTTATGTTAAGCAATAATTAAATTCCATAACTAAACACATTGTTTAAAATCATTTGTATAAATTATTTAAAATCTTTGTTTATTTTAAAATTAAAATTTTAATTAATTTAATAAAATTCTTTTACAATTAATTTATTATTTTCTTAGAAATATAATAATGCATAGTATTAAAATTGGAAGAGTATAGAGGGTATACAGCCATGTATATATATATACTCCTTTCTATGCAGTTTATACTCGTGATTAAGAAATTTTCTCTTAATTTTTTAATACTCATATTTAAAGAATTTTTTGATATTTTAGACTATAATAAGCTCGTGTATGATAGCTGTAGTATCGAACTACTGGTTTACAATCCTTAAGCAAACGCATATCTGATGAGTGTTTATAACTTTTTTCTATATTCTTTTCATTATAAGTTCTTATAATTCGTTCAGCCCATTCTTGAGCACGTGGTGTCTCACGGTAAAATCCTTTATTTCGTTTATTCATCCAATCAATAACGTCATTATAATAGTTTTGCCTGTTAAAAAATCATAAATTCAATTATTAAACAAAAAATATTAATAAACCATAGAAAATTATTTATTAGTTATAAAAATACTTTGTTGTAATTATTGCGATGTTACATTTTTAATATAAAATTATTTAAAATATAAGAATTTAATATAATAATAAAATATAAGAAAAAATATAAAAAATATTTAAAATGTAAGAATGAGAAATTATAAGAATTAACTATAAAATATAGAAGAAACTGAGGAAACTATAAAAGAGCGGAGAAATTAAGTCTTGTTTAAACTCAATTAAATGTAGTTTAATTGGTAAGAGTCCAATTTAGCATTGTTTGAATATTTTTGTACGCGTAATATCCTTCATATGCAAATAAAAGTTTATGGTAATATCTGATCAAAATCTACTGTGAAGAGAGACAAAGACAAGCCCATTTTAATTATATTTCGCAATTAACAATTGGATACTTTTAATCATATCTTGCAGTTCTCTTTCAATAAAAAAGAATTTATTTATTATTAAATATAAATTATTCCTTTACTCAGCCTCTATTTTTAACTAAAATATATTTAGTATTTAATAGATGTTTCTTAATATTTTTAACATTAAATCGTTATTTTTATTAATTAGATATTGAATATAAATTATTTTAGGTAAACAATTAATTAAAAAAAGGAAAGAAATGCCTTACACGTAATAAATATAATTTACATAGTCAACAATGATCTAATTAATATTTTTAAAATAAATTTACATGCTTTTAACACTATCTATATTTTTTTATTCTGAAAATGTCAAGTTAAATGAATAAAATATTTTTATGTGTTTATATATGTATTTATGTTTATATATGTTTATATATGTTTATATATATATATTTATGTGATTATATATGGTTATATAATATATTCTTAATTATATGCAAATTCGAATATAAATTTATTTTTATTTTTTAAATTTACTAAAATTTGAATTAATGCAAAATTACTCAGTAAAAAATTGAATTTATTAATAAAAATGTTATAGTTTTCAAAAATAAATCAGTTTAGTCAATTATCACACGAGACAAAAATAAGAAAAACTAAATATTAAGTAAGTACATTTTAATCATTCCTATATCGGCAAATAAGAAGTTAGTATTATGCTTTAATTTTCAACAGAATAATAACAGAACATATGAATTGTGAATAATTGTTTTTCAAATTTTATTTTATAAATAGAATATGATGAATGCTCTTATTTTGTACTAATTCTCTATGATTTTATTTCTAATACGAACAAAATAAAATATTTAATATATTTTAATCTAATTTTATGATATTACTTTGATATTTTCACAAGTACTTCCCTTTATTCAAAGATTATAAATAATTTGAACTTGGTTTATTGAATTATTTTTATAGAATAGTAAAATTTGTTAAAAGTAAAAATTACAAAATAATTTATTCTATTATTTTCTATTTCCATGTGAAAAAGAAGTCAGTATTCAAATTTTCGGATGTGACAACACAATTAACTTACCGATAATCATAAAGATAATGATAATTGAGGTAAAGTGGTCGAACCCAATGAAGAGTATAGTGTGGCTTATTGGCCTTGGGCAAATTAGCCTTTCTAAAATCCCAAGACTCGAGAGGAGTAGTAACAGTGCTGATTCCATTAATTTCTCCCGTTTCATTTGCTTCATCTGCTACAGGATCCTCAGCATCCCATGGCGATGGTTCATCGTCCCACATATTTCAAATTTATTATCTACAAATAATAACAACGTCATTTAATAAGTTTATTTTATCACCAATGCAATAATTAGTTTTAGTTGCCTAGTTCCGATAAATTGATCGATCAGTGCTCAGCTAAATTAAGGGTCAAATGCTTTAAGTATGAGTGTGGCTATTTGTGAGTTTATCTGGCCTCAATTTCGTTATTTCAATACGTTTAACGATTCGATACTATATTGTTCATATATTTTTAATAAATAATCATCAAACATATATACATAATAATTTACTGAATTTAATTGGCTGTTTCAGTAATAGGACGAATGAAATTCTTAATTTTATTTACTACACTATTATAAATGATGTTGGTTCTTATTATTACGTGCATATATAAAAACAATACTTGATAGTTATTTTAAAATATAAAGCATATGATAATTCTAAATTGGTATATAATTAAAATATTATTTTTCAAAAAAAAAATATACAATCTTATTTTGTTTTCATATATTTGAAATATCTAAATTAGAAATATAATATATAATTATATATATTTACTTATACTTTCAAACAATTCTTTAAATATTAATATTTTATACATAAACAAATTAATCCAAAAATATTTGATTATCATTAAGAATTAATTTAAATTAAAAATATTTGTTATTGTAAACATATTTTAATAAATTCGTTTACAGTTCAATCCATTTTAAGAGAATTTGATATTTATAAACATTAAATAATTTGATTTATAATAATCAATTTAATAATTGTAAGATCTTTTTCATGTTTAATATTTAATTAAATATAATATAAAAGTCTGCATAATTAAATATTAGTTACAAGAATATTAATGTTCAAGAATATTAATATACAAGAAAATTATTGTTTTTTTTTTCATTTTTAATGCGTATTTTTAAAGTTTGACCGTACAATATTCATGCACTTAAAAAATATATAAAAAATTTTATTTTAAAAACTAATTTTCATAAATTAAAGTTTATTTCAATAATTTTTAAAATTATTTAATGAAGTTATTATATATTTATTTCTATAAACATATATAATTAATATAAATTTTTATTTACTTTGTGTATTACATAAAAAGTCTATATATTTTTATTGTATGATAAATACACAAATAAATAAACTGAAATGTGTATTCTAATAAATTATTTGTATTGGTATATAATTATTAATAATTAAAAAAATATCAGATTTATTCATCATAATAATTATATAAAATAATTTATATATAAAATACCATAATATTACAGTTGAATTAATAAAAAATTATTTATTAAATATTATTAAAAATAATTTACTTTTGATTATTCATTATCAAAAATACACTATTATAATTTTAATAAAAATGGAAATTTATAATTACATTTAATTATTATCAAAAAATTATTTTTATTATTTTAAATATTATTTTAAATATTTAGTTTTCTAAATAATTAAACATATCTTTTCACTAATTTATATATTTTAATTTTTATAAAATATTAAAGTAATAACAGTTTAAAAATAAATTTGCAATAAATATAAATATTTCAGAAATAAATTTGATGTTCAACTAATTTCTGATCAACGTACCTTAGCTACGGTCAGTGCAAAACTTTCAATACTCCTGCACTGACCAGTTCTAGCTTGAAACAACGACCACCCACAGAGGCCTTATTTTCAATCTGATCAGTGAGAGATCTATATTAGAGAGCATCAAGCCTTCATTTTAGCTTATAACATTTACGTTAGTACCTCCTACTTAAATTTTTTCGCTCAAACTATTTGAGTGGGGATAAGTTTCTTGGCGTATTTCTCTTACGTTAAGGATCGTTGCTCATTCTGGTATCTACCGCAAATTGAGTTTAACCCTGACCGTGTCAATCTTATCAAACTTTGGCTGATCAAACTTAAGAAAGAATTCTGTTGACAGAATTGCCGTGATCGCTTTTAGAAGGAGACTGACAATTGTAATTTAGACTTGAGATATATATGTGATTGATTGAGATTTATACATTAAATGAATTATAGACGATGAAACTAAGCGAATAAATAATTCTTAAATCTAAATATGTTTTTTATGAATTATAAAATTAAAAGATTTTCTAATAAAGATTTTTCTAGCAATATAAATAAGATTATATTTTTATGTTATATATTTTTTTAATTTTAATATTTAATAGATATATATAAGAATATTTTAATATCTAATATTTTATTCAAATAGAATATACTTCACAAAAAATTATCTTAATGAATTTACGGAATAAATCTAAAAATAAAGAAAAAAAATCAACAAATATTTAAGTGTGATAACTACAAAGATTTATCGTTTAAATAACATTTTAAATCCTCGTGTTATATCTTATTATACTTAATATTGATTTATAAATAAATGTCAGCATTTGCAGGAATAAATAATTTAAATATTTATATAATACTTTCTACAAATTCTATTTTTTTAATTTTTTTATTGCTAATATCTTATAAACACATGAAAAATTATAATTTCTTTTAAATGCAGGGTTTTTTAAATATTGATATATATTTAATTTATATTCCACTAAAAGAGATTATATTTAGTGTTCAAATCTATTGTTTAAATTATAGGACCAAATTTTAAAACCTTTAAAAAATAATAAATTTTATTCATTCATTGTAATTGTTTATAAAGTTATATATATATATATATATATATATATATATTAGTGTACAACATATGTAATATATTATAGGTAAATTTTACACATAAGAAGGTATATATGTTTAATTAATGGTTAATATGACAGTCTAATATTTACAATTTTCATTTAACAATGTAATCAATAAGCATGTTATGATCAGTTTTGAAAATTGCAAATTACAATAATAAACTATTTATCTTATAACAAAAGCAGAATAACAAAAAGTAAGAATGAAAAGATGATAATATACTATTTATTTTAGGTTATAATAAATGAAAAAATGTATTAACCGAAATAAATCTTTTTATTCTGATTAATTATTAATAAATCAAGATTTTTAGCAAATCAGTGTTTTTTTTTTAGCAAAAGCTGCCATGAATGCCATATTAAATAACTAGCTACATGAATAAACTCCTGATCCCATTTGATGTAACTTATTAATATTTCATATAATAAAATATAAATATGTTAATTTCGATATATAATTTTATCATAGAATAATATAAAATAGAAATATGTGTAATTCTAAGTTTATTTTTTAGAAATTTATTAATTAATATCAAACTATATGATAAAGAGGTATGCTTAAATTTTAGGTTTCTTTTATAAATTACCAAAGCAATAGAGTTAAAATTGAATTTATACAATACATATCAACAAAGATGCAGTTAAAAATATATGAACGCAAAGAGAGACAGAATAAGAGAGAGAGAGCGCTTTATAAAAAATTTATGTTGAAACAAAAATATATTCTATGAAGACATTATATAGTATAGTTAATATAGTTACTATATACTAATTACCTTTCTAATATTAATAAATAATGAAGGCTATGTAATATTTAAAAGTAATGGTTCTATATTTAGTAAAAATATCTTTTAGTAATTTTTATTTGTTGGCAACTCTTAAAAGATATCTACTGGTTTATTATTTCTAATATAAACTTTTTTAATATACAAAATACCCTTTAGCAGTTATAAATTTATAAGTTAATGAGTGTTTTTCTATTAATTGTCGATTTAGATTTTTATATTGACTATATAAATAAACAACTTATTATTAAATAGCAATAAAAAAGATATTTTTCATAAATTCTATTACTATTATAATTATTATTTACATTTATATTTTTAATTAATAATATTATAACTTAATTACAGAATTAATTGTAAAAACCTATAAAAATATTAAAAAAGTTTATCAAATGTAATAAAATTAATTTAAGTGATTATATGAACATAAAATTATGAAAATGTTTAATTCATAACGAACAAAGATGTTAAGAATATTTTAGAAGTAATAATATATATAATAATTTTAGAAGTAATAAATTTAGAAGTAATTTTATATATAACAACAACAACAACAACAATAATAATAATAATAGGAAGAACATCAAAAACAATAATAATAACAATAATTTTGTGTATTTATATATATATTTATACATATATATATACATATTGTACATTTTTGTACACAAATACAAATAGATGTATGTATGCATATATTATTTATATATTTTATGATTTAATAATCGTAATGCTTACTGATATCAGATCTTAAATATATACAATTTTAAAATAGATATTTTGTCAATTACAACAAGCAAGTGAAAGAATATATCAATATATATAACTCAGTTATAATAAAGTCAATGAGAAAAATCATAAAAAATACCTGAATTTTAAAACAAAAATTTAGGGATATACCATGTAAATACGATATAAAGAATTTTATAATTAATACTTTAATCTGTTTTACTTACTATGATCGCATAGTCTATAACGATTTAGCCAAAAGAATGTCATCGTATGAAATCAACCATGAAAAGTAATATGTATCGAAATGTTTAAATAATAAATTTATTAGCCATATATTTTTCTAATATTTATTGAGTTAATTCATTTATCATCCACTTTTATTTAAAATTATTTTCTTACAATCATATTTTCTTATATATACTTTTAGAAAAAGTGTTAATTTAATAATTTTTTCCAAATAATTTTGTTTTTTCTTGGAAAATAATTTTAATTATTATATAATATTAAATAAATTATGATAAATAATTAAGTGTTTTATGTTTGAAATAATTTTTGTTTAATGAAAACTTAAGTGCATTTATAATAATTAACATTTAATATATTATTTTTGTATTTTCAATATTTTAATTTTTATTAATTATAAAGATTACTTCATTCATAAATGTTTAAATTTTTATTTTATATTATCAATATTTAATAACATATAAAATAAAAAAAGTTCAAACTCTAATTAGAGAAAACTAAGTTGTCGAGAACCAATTAGAAACTCGAAAGTCACTAAATAATATTGTTTCTTTTGACATTTGTTTTGAATACTTTTTATGTTTGTGATTGCCAGATGCCCCTGAAGAGGCAACGAATTTTCCGATAATATTTCATATATATGTTCGCGTTGACAGTGATATGAAACGGTCAAGTTTTCCCAGCATTGCACTCGAAAGATCGTCGATGGTCAATAAGACCATCACGTGCGCTGCAAGGCGCGTATCTAAAATTAACGGACAAAACCTTCCAAGAAGCCACGCGCAGTTGCCAAGCATCGTACGAATTACTTTCACACCAAATCTAGGCATATTTTGAATATTGTAAACATCAAGCTACGCCACAGGCTGAATCGTCGGTACAACATGGCAAGCGACGACCCGACGGTTTAGGTAAGACTTCATATATTGCACCTTCGGTGTGCTGCATCAGAACTGCGTGAGTCTCCAGAATCTTGTTAGCAATATATTGATTTGTAATCTCTCAATAGAAAGTTGTGTACAATGATTAGCTTTTCAACGGCCACTGTAGGTAATAAAATAACAAGATTCATAAGTCGCGCATTGAGAGGAAAGCAAGGGTTCTGGATTGTGGTAGTCACTCAACTTGATTGAAACAGAGAAGGCAGCTACCAATATTCAACCGCCCTGCATGCAGATTTCTACGAGCAAGCACACGCAGTGTAATCAAGGAGGCTGCTATTGATACGCAATTCATAAATTGCCCGTGGCATAATCAGTACCTGTTTACAAATCCAAATCTAGTAAGCAGAGACATCGACCCGCATGTAACCTTTGTTGATCTAAACTAACACAGCAAGTACATGCTTGGTGATATTAATTCCCGAACATTTGGTTCTTCGTGCCGGATAAGTGGACAGAAAGAGATAGCAGATTGCGGAGCATTCTCGGAGCATCGGAGCAGAGGATTAATTGCGGATCTGCGCAAGCGTCATCCATCCGATCCTGCTGACAAGCATTTTTGGGCCGGACCGCACAACTTTACCATAACTAGTCCAAAAAGGGCGCGTGGCGATCGAAAATCGATAAGGTAGATCGGTATCGAACGTTAATCGGTAAGGCAGATCAATATCGAAAAGATGTCGATAAAGTAGAATAATATAACCTGTAAAATGAATAATAATAACCGACTAATACACATCTTATTTTTTGGCATTTGTAAAAACAAACATCACACGCTATTACATTCATGTCTTCGTTAATCAAGTTCGTCAAAATACTTACAATTAATTGCACTAAAGCCGTATTATTTGAGATATAAATTAACCAAGATTGACGTTACGAATGAATCAGAAACCTGGTGTTGTCTATCATATTGATGTGTTGTATATCGGGTATTGTAATATAATATCCACTTGGTTTTTTAAGTACAAAGACTGGATGTACAAGGAGTGGATCACATATAAGATAAATCTTTTAAAATGTAAATTTTTTATAATTAAATACACGTTGATGATTATCTTACTTTTGCTAAGAGATATTTAGCTTGTGCATTTTAGTTAAATATGCTTAATTGAAAATTATTTATAAATCTTAGTCTTAATCTTTTACGTTTTAATATAATTTTTATTGCAATATTTTAAATAATTGCTTTTTTTTTAAAATATTCTTTTATTTCTTTTAAAAATATTTTTTTATTTCTTTTTAAAAATTTTCTTCTAGAAATATCAAAGTCAGATTTCAACTAAGCTTATATAACGTATAATATAATAATAATCATACAGCATTATACTATATATATAACCGATAGTATTCATTTTATTGAAATAAAAACAAAATGGAGAAATATATACATAAATATGTTTGTATATATAAATTTGAATATGGTTTAATATTCAATTAGGATATGAGAAAGAGGTAGAAAACTGACATTTTGGTTATAACTTGTGGTAGTTTTATGTTATATATGTAGTCTTCTATCGCATAGAATTAGTTATCTTGTTTACATAACATTTTAAAAAGTAATTTTTAATTACTTTTAAAGATTTAAACTAATTATACGATTTAATGTTTTACCTTTGATATAAAAATGTCGGTTTATATATTGTCAACACCTTCCACTTTATTAAATTTCAGGTACTCTATTAATTTCTTCTTCTATATGTTTCTCTTCAATAATAAATATAAATAATATTTAATAATATATTATAATTTTTTTATATCTGAATAATTATACAGTTGTATCAATGAAAAAAATAAACTATTCGCTTTCTAAGAATATTATAAATATTTTTATTACTGATTTTATATGTTTATATATTGATTTTAATATATTTGTATAATTATACGTACGTTCCTGTCGAGGTATCCTCTACCTAGCTCTCGTAGGATTAGCTTTTCCTGTTGCGACGGCCTATTGATTTCACCTGTTTGACTATATGCACTTTCTGATGTTAAGGAGTGTGGATATAATAGGACTGATGTTGGTAGTTGAATCGTTAAACATGTTTGTATGTGCTGTTTCTAATTATTTAATAACAAATTTTATATTGTTGGAGTACAGTGGATGGTATAATTATAGTACGTTGTTGTGTATATGTGATTGTAGAACTCCTGGATGATCCGCGAGTGGTTATTAATAATGGCCGTGACGCTTGAATGGAGATTCAATGGTATTCGAAAATCCGCCGTGCGGCTTAGCCTCGTTTACACCGACATGGAATTACAAACCTCTATTGCGTAGTAAGATTCAATTATAAGTTGAATTTACTTTCTTTATCTTACGTACTGCAGTCTAAAAAACGTCTCTGATCTGACCGCTTATGGGCGTGGTATAGCAATTCGTTAATTAGGCGCAGATGCGCAGAAGACGGAGCTTCCCTCTTTAAATTGTTGCTGACAAGGCCTAAAAAGTTACCTTTACCTACGTTAATGCTGAATGGTATCTCATTCGGCTGTAGAGAGTGCGATTATTTCAAACCATTTACGGTGGTGCTTAAACCAATCTTCGTTGCCTTGTTGCGGCTTCTGCTAGGATACTCAATTGAAGATCTCGTTAAACAAAGACAACTAAAATCACACTGATTCGACGGCGTGGCTCACTTTGCACTTACAGTTCGCATCACAACTTTTCGCCACCTCGTCAAAACTAATTCACTTGAATTTTCTTATTGGTCCCGCGACCAGCAATTTGTTACAGTGATTATGCTGATCAATTTACGCCTGAATATTGCAGAAGTGTAGACTACAACGACTTATAATTCACAAAACATAACATCAATCCAAGCATCGTAAGATTCAAAGTTACGTCTAAATATTGTGTCCGCGTGAAAATAAGCAACCTTTAATTAAACGCACAGAACTCAACGTATTTATAAATTCACTTAAAGCTATCGCGGTATTTAATTCGTGTCTGAATGTTAAGATAGTTCAAGATGTGTAATTCGAAAGAAAAACATCATTATATTTATGCCACATCGTCTAAAGACAGCATTATATTTTAGTACGTTAAAATAAACACTATTTTACAGCTTTACCTACGCCACTTTTATTTTTATCTCTTATACATTCTATCTCTCTACCTCCACTACGCGCTTCTTCTTCCCTCTATCTGGCAAAGTGTTTTCTCAGGCTTAATTCTCGAACAAAAAGAAACAATATTATTTAGAGACTTTCGATTTTCTATTCTGTTCTCGAACAGCAGTGGGCAGTTAAATAATTTACTTCATGTATATTTCTTAACAATAAATATCCACTCACTAAGAAGCAGGAAAGTAGACGATATATACTTTATTTACAATTTTGCTTAATTAAAAGCATAATTAATAAACTGTAGTCACTCCTATTGAATTTATAGCAAACTTAAATTAATTGCTATTTTAGTAGAGGTAATTCATTTATTTCTAATATCTTCGAGGAATCAATTTACAACTGATTACCTCAACCTACACTTCTATCGTTTTTTATTAAATAAATATATATTTCTAATCCCTTTCTAACATCAATTCACTACTCACAACTCTATTTATCTTCTATAATTTCAATCTTAATACATCATACATTCAACGACCTTGATTAATAAATAATAATTGAATTCAGAGTAAAAATAGTTCTAAGATTCTTTTATTTGAAACCTATTTCTATCTTTTTATTTCTACTATCTGCCTCTCCCCACTCACACTTAAGAGGAATTTTACATACAAGTTTAAAATCCCGAACACATCATAATGTAAGTTTAAAAGCCTTACGTATTTATAAAACGAGTTTTTAAAAGTTATATTTATATATACATATAAAATACTCAAAATCTTAAAATTATACAATTAATTTAATAATAAGAACCAAATTATAAGTAAAATTCTCATTGTAAATATAAATTCTTATCAATTATTTTTTATAAAATTTATTTCTAATAATAACTTTGTCTTCCTTGTTCATAAATCTTAGCTTGCATAGGTACATTTAATAAATTTTAGATAAATCCGTCAATTCGCTCACATTCTGATCACAGTGTATACAAAATTCAAATACTATATCACAAAATTATAAAATTACAAAATTTATAAATCAAGACATCAATATTATAATTATTTTTTGAGGTTTTAAATACACTTGTAATTTTCAAACATCCATTGATGAGACATTATATTTATATTAGAACAAATTCAAAGGAATATGTTTATTTTTAAATTGAATATAAAAAGTATTTTGGTATAATATTTTTTGTTTTAATTTTGAGGTCAGAAACTAATTTTCATTTAAAAATCAACCTTTTATTATGAGAGTTTGGAATCAGTAACTAGCATTGTGTACACGTATGAGTTTATATATATATATATATATATATATATATGCTTGTCCATAAATATAATATTATGAATATTATATAAATATAGTAGTACTTTTGACATACACTCTTTTATACTTTGCTGCTTATTTTTATTTTTATCTTCAAATTCGTTTATATATTAAGTAATTTGTCTCTTTCTCTTCGTTATGTATTCATCTTCTACCAATGTACTTCTTAAGATATATTTACCTCCATAAGGTAATTGTTTCTCGATTTGTTGAAGATGACAGATGCTTAATATGTAATTTATATTAATATATTTATTACTTAATATATTTAGTTAATTTATTCTTCATTTTGTTAAATAAATATTTATTGTGCCTCTTCATTTAGAATAGTTATCATACTTTTTCTTTTTGCGTAGATACCAGACATTCCTGTAACATAATTGATATAATAAAATATTAAATTTGTACTATCAATTACCACACAATATCTTTCTACAATTCATATCTACCATTGTCATGTCTGCAAAAATGATTTTATCGTCACATATATTTAAATTATATAGTTAAAGATTAAGCCCAGGATTAAATAATTAAATTTAAATAAATATAAGAGTCCATTTATAAATATTTTTTTTAATTTTTTGTAATGTAATTTCATTAAGTTTGAAGTTCTTTTATGATATTTATATATATTTATATCTTAGATGCAAAGTTTTTATCTTTTAAGAATATAAAATTATTAACTTTTTAAAAATTCTGTATTGTAACGATATCCAATCCTCTCGAATAGCTGAATAGAAAAAGAATAAACCCGAGTTAATCGCTACAAGATTTTATGTTATGATACTATTATTATTATTAATTGAATATGATATATTCATTAAAATTTAATATTATTTAGATTTATAATAGTATTTTTGTATTAAATTTTTTAAAATAACAATGTATAATATAAAGTATGATTATTTTAAATTTATCATAAGATAAAACTTTAAGATATATAGATTGACAATGACATTTTATTAATTATAATATTTTATGATGATAGTATTTTATATAAGTTAAAAAATCTTATATATACAAAAGTTTATAGCTAATCAAAATTTTTACACAAAACATGTTAAATTATATTTAAATTTATTACATTTATAAAACAAATCCAAAATACAATATAGAACACTAAATGTAGAGACTTAAGTTTATAGAATGGTACTCATCGAGATTTAACCTGATGTGTACAGTCTCCTCAAGATGTCAAGAGCGAAAGGCAAGATAGTGAAAGGGCAGCAGGTATCGAAAGGAAGTCTACGAAAGATAAAAGTAACTATAGGAGCGTTTAATGTAGTTAATATGTTCAAAATATCATTGAATTTCAGCTGTATTTGTTATAATGAAAGATTATTATATTATCTTGATAGTACTCGTAAATCAAATGTCTTAATAAAATAAGGCAAATTACTTTCCAGTAATTCTGTGAAGTACTTGGTACGATAATGAATTGTAAATTTGACGGTGCATTATTTATCATTCGCACTCCCGTCTGACTGTTGTAATTGATTGAGTTCATTTCTTTGTTATTACGGCGGTCAGTTGTAAGTTGAACGCCCCCTTGTTTATAATTCGCTTTTACTGTGTGAACGTTGTCATTGATCAATACCCAAGAGGAAGTATAATTCTGCTAGGAATTTATTCCTTGAAAGATCTCCCTGGAAGATCTGATCAGATTTCCTTGAAATGTAAAACCTTTTGATTAGCTTAACTCAATAAAGAAGTAACTAAAATTAATTGATAATTGAAATAAATTGCTCAGAATTAATTCCTCGGAAGAACTCCCTGGAAGTTCTCGCAAGAATTTCGAAGAAACTTGGAAGTTACTGATTGAAACTTGTTCTGATGCTTGTGACGCCCCCTCTGGTTTACTCGCGCCGATCTTACGGAAAAATCAAGCATGAACTATACTGTTTTTATTACACAGCAATATTTATCAGTGCAACCTTTTGACAGTAATGCAATCTTCTTACTAGGCCCTGCCCATACTCCCCCCGTATAGAATTTCAGTACACTAATTACAAGAAAATAATGTTTTCCTATTCTCAAAAAAATTAATCGATGGGTACACCCCCAGGAAAGCGAGATGACATAAACAAAAACCAGAGTTCGTTGAAAAGTTTATCGGTGAGTTAGGAATTTCTTGAGTCTTCTTGAGACTTCTTCTTCTTGAGACTTCTTCTCTTCAGAGTCCTTCCGAGAGTTCGTCATGGATGTGGCGGTCAACTTAAAACTAACCGCCGCAGCAATAAGTCAGCTTTTCAAATTGAGTGATAATTAATACGGCGTTCAATTAACATCTGACCACAGCAACATCTAGTTCGCAGCTTTATTCATCGGCGACTCTCATTTGCTTCTATTTGGAGTCCTTTATGTACTGACTCCCGAAGCATCTTATACAATTACTTCGTAGTTGAGTCACACACTTCAAGGGAAGCGACTCAATCAACTACACAGTCACAGGGGAGTGTGAATGATAGACAACGCACCGTTCAAGTTATAATTCACCATCATACCAAGTAGTTCACAGAATTATTGGAAAGTAATTTGCCTTATTTTATTAAGATATTTGATTTACGAGTACTATCAAGATAATATAATAAACTTTCATGATAACAAATACAACTGAAATTCAATGATATTTTGAACATATTAACTACAATAAACGCTCCTATAGTTACATATATCTTCCGTAGACTTCCTTCTGATACCTGCTGCTACCGCTTCCCTTCCATTATCTTGCATTTCGCTCTTGACTTCTTGAGGAGAGTTTACACATCGGGTTAAATCCCGAAGAGTACCATTTTATAAACTTAAGTCTCTAGACTAGCATCAAGATAATCTAATAAATTTTCATGATAATAAATACAACTAAATTTCAATATTCACATCAGCATATTATTTTCAAAAAATGCTATTACTTATATACAACTTTTGTAGACTTTCTTTTAATAAGTACTGCAACCACTCCCCTTTCACTATCTGTCTTTTTTTCTTAACATTTTGGAATGAATTCTTATTCAATTTAATTTCCGAACAAATTTTAATAAATAAATATTTAGATTCACATTTAGAAATACTTTTTATTGTTATATTATGACTTTTTAAGTGCTTTACAAACGATTATTTGCACTTCCATCCCTTGTACTATTGTTTAATAAATTTGACAAAAATAAAATTTCACAAAAAATACAATTTCATTAATATCATTATAATTAAATTCTTCAAAATACCATTTGTTAATTTTATATTTCAACAAGTATTAATGAATATCGTAATTTAGATATGCAGAGTGAAGTATTTTTCAATTTAGATATGCAGAATGAAGTATTTTTCAATTTAGATATGTTAAATTTTCTAAAGAAATATTAATAATAAATGTATTTGGAAGATTTACTTATATTATTTTTCATTTAGTTACTGTTAAAACAGTAAAATAATAATCATTTCCGTATATTTATACAATTTTTTTAAAGATATAAATTTAAAAAGAATAATAATAAAATAAGATGCAACAAAATAAACAGTACAACGAAAAATATATATTTATATAAATACTGTAACAAAATTTTTAAAATAATAATTAATAATGGAAAATAATGATAGTTTTTTATTGTAAAACTTCTACTTTTCTATATACTATAGTAAGTTATTTGATAATTATGGTAAAATAAAATATAATTTCAAAAATTTTAAATAAAGTTAAAATTAATAAAGTTTATAATTGTTATCTTATTTTCGTAAACATATTTATTTAGTATTTTGAATTTTATGATTTTCAATGCTTGAATTTAGATTTACAATGCATCTAGTTGGCGTTTAAAGTTATATATGTATATAATTAATATATATATTAATATAGTTTAAAACTGTTAATTAAAACTGTTGAATATTCCCTAAATTCTGAATAAGTCTTCAAAACAAAAGCTTTAATCCTTCCAACTTACGTTCCGTGCCCCTCAAGTCCTGTCGAGCCCAAGTCAGAAAGATGGCTAATACAGCGACGTTTAACTGCTCTTCGGAACAAGCTACGGATAAACATGTATACGGATAAACGGCCTTAGCTACTCATCACAAAGATCTGTCTGTCTTTGCCAACTGTAAGAAACTGAGTTTTAAAAACATATAAATGCATGCACGAATTCAGTATTCTCACTTGATAATTAAACGTTAATGTACATGACGTAACAGTAAAGATAAACATCTTCAATCTATAGTTTATTGCAATAAAGAGGTGATTTATCATGTAATAAGTAATAATAATTTGTGGATGAGTAAAATTACACCAAGTAAGTAATACATTATTAATACTCACGTTTCGAAATACTCAATTGATTTAAGGGAATGAATCAGTAAATATATTATAAGATATTAGTTATACATTCTTATTTAACGTGAAATGAATTAAACAGATTACAATAAATAAAAAAAAGTGACAGTAGCCGCAACAAGGCAACAAAAATTGGGTAACCACCGCCGTGAATGGTTTCGAAGTAAACACATTCCCTACAGCTGAAGTTAGGCAGGTTTTTCAACACAGGGTTGATAGTACCAGCTATTCAATACGTGGATAAAAGAAACTGCTGAGGCCTTGTTAGCAACATACGAAGAGAGAAGCTACCCTCTTCAGTGTATCCGTACCTAGTCAACGAACTGCTGCATCCCGCCCGTAGCGACTAGGTGAGGGTTCTTCTTGCGACTACTGGCGCAATACGTAAGAGAGAGGCAGAGAGAGAGAGAGAGAGAGAGAGAGAGAGAGAGAGAGAGAGAGAGAGAGAGAGAGAGAGAGAGACAGAGAGAGAGAGAGAGAGACAGAGTAGGGTCAACGCACAGTTGAACTTTGCAACACAATACATATTTGTTAAATCCATCTCACCTTAAACGGGGCTTAACAGCACCGCGGATTTCAACTGCCATTAATTCTTCGTTCACGTGACAAGACCATTATTGATTACCGTTCGCGGATCATCCGCAATATTCACACTATTACACACACACACACACACACACACACATAATCAAGCACAAATAATTATACCATCCACTGTACAAAACAATAGAGAATATATTATTAAATAATTAGAAACAGCACACACATGTTGAAAGATTTAACCAATCCTACCACAGACAAGCAGGTAAATCTCTATTAGCAGGCCGTCGATTTGGATAAGCTGAGCCCATGAAAGCCATGTAGAGGATACCAACACACATTTATAATTATTTAAATCGAAAGCAAGCTTACCTCAACGCATATCGAATAACAACGGTTAGTAGCATTGCAGGCGTTTGAGAACCGAATAGAAAATAGAGAATCCCTAAATAATATTGTTTCTTTACTTTGGGTTTGAATGTTTTTTAAATTTATGATTTCCAGCTGTCCCCAAAGAGCCAACGAATTTCGAAATAATATTTCATATATATATTTTCGCGTTGACAGTGATTTAAAACGGTCGAGTTATCCTTGCATTGTACTCAAAAGCTCTTCGATGGTCTGTATGAACATCATGTGCTCTGCAAGGCGCATGTCATAAAAGTAACGGATAAAACTTTCCTGGAATTAATGCGCAGTTGTCAAATATCGTACGAGTTGTTTAGCATAACATAGATGCATATTTTGAATAGTGTAAACATCAAGTGACGTCACGGGCCGTAATGTCGGGACAAGGTTTACGCGCCGATCCGGCGCTCCGACGTGAGGCCGACCGCCGCTTCGATGCCTCCACCGCCTAAAAAGGCGTTAACACAACCGGTTAAAGGGCACCAATGACAACTGAATAATTAGTTGTGAACCAATCACCGAAATTTCCCACTCTCATAGATCTGCGATAAAAGTCTCCCCCGCAAAGAGCGGAGTGAAGAGTTTAAGTACCGTGGCTTCGGCACGACGCTTCAGATTCCATTTGGGTCTTCCGAATCATAGTATCGATTCATTAACCTGTAATTTCTCAATACAAAGTTGTGTATAGTGAAAAGCTTCTCTACAATCAGTGTGCACAAGTCAGGCATCAAGGTTCAAGGAACGCACTGAGAGGGAAGCAACGAGCTCTGGGCTGTGCTACAAACTCAACGCGAGAGAAGGAAACACGGTCGTCAATACTCAATCGTGGCACACAAGGAAAGGCACGAACAAGCATGAGCGGAATAATCCAGTGACCTCAAATTCTGTTGATCTAAAGGGACACAACAAGTCCATGCTTGGTAAAATTCAACTTACGCCTGAAAATTGCGTCCGCGCAGAAATAAACAACTTTTAATTAAACTCACGGAACTGAACATATTTATAAATTGACGTCAAGCTATCGCGGTGTTCAATTCGTGTCTGAATCTTAAGATAGTTCAAGATCTGTAATTCTAAATTAAAACAGCATTATAATTATACCACAACGTCTAAAGACAACATTATATTTCAATACGTTAAATAAACACCATTTTACAGCATTATTCATACCACTTTGCCTCTGTTTTATTCTGCCCTGATATCTCCCTACCTCCACTATCCGTCTCTCCCTCCATCTTGGAGAGTATTTTCGCGGGCTTAATTTCCGAACAGCAGGTGATCAAAACAAAACTCTCTTCATACGCGACTCGTATAACAACGTTTAGTGGTAAAAAATGAGGAAAATAATTATATTATAATTCAACAGTAAATTCAATAATTCAAAAATTTTGATTTAACAACATTTCAAATAAATAATTAATATAATAATGAAGATAAATCACTTCTTTTCAAGGCATCACTAATTTGTATTTAACAGCTTAAGCACCGTATAATTTCAATAGTCAATTTCTTTATACAATTATTATTAATAAACCTCACCATTTAAAATTTCAAATTATTTATTTATGTAAAATATATTTAGATCTTTCTTTTCCACTGTTTCCTTCTCTACTCCAAAACGAGAAAATTATAAAATGGGTTAAAATACCAACAGAAATGATTAATTAAATTATAAATATTTATATTTTTTAGAAATGATTTCTAATTGATTTATATAACGTGATGTCTTTGTGTCGTCAGAAAAATGTTCTAATAGTTTTGAATATACATACAATTTTTTTGTTTTAAACAGCTTTATTAATTCTTAAAATCATTTATATGTATTCAAGGTCTAGTTAAAACCTCGATCATTTCATTGGAATATCTAATGTTTATGATTACCAGATGTGCCTTAAACAATAAATGTTCAAGTTTGTCAAGTTATCCTCTACCTAGCTCTCGTGGGCTCAGCCTTACCTGTCCCGACGGCCTACTGATAGGGATTTCACTTGCTTGACTGTATGCACTCCCTAATGTTAAGGAGTGGTGTTCGGGAATGAGCCCGAGAAAACACTCTCCCAGGTGGAGGGAGAGAGAGGCGGATAGTGGGGAAAGAGAGATAGAGGGGTAGAATAAAACAGAAGCAAATTGGCGTGGTTATGCTTTAAAATGGTGTTTATTTTAACGTATTGAAATCTAATGCTGTCTATAGACGTTGTGGTATAATTATACTGCTGTTACA
>JAPYYT010001963.1:0-21824 GCA_030522565.1 Ceratosolen corneri
GGGGGGGGGGGTGGGCGGTGGGGGGGGGGGGGGGGGGGGGGGGGGAGGGGGGGTCGGAGGGTACTGTATCATCGTGTAAGGAGCAATAATTGCGTGAATATTAAATATTTGACGCCTTTTTAGGGAATAATGAAAAAACTGCAACTGTAAAAATATTATCGAATGAGAGAATATTGTTATTGTAAATTACAATATTACAATATAGATGAATGCAAATTTTGTAAACATATAAAAATTTGATGAATCTTTTATCGACTTTGGAGTTGAAAATCCCTTGTCTTTGAGTATCCAAATAACGATTAGGCTGATTGAAAAGGAAAGTGAATTATCAGAGTGAGTCGCACCAAATTGTATACAGGTTAGCCAAAACAGTGTTCACCATGTAAAATAATCACTTTGGCAGATTATTTGTCTGGTAGTCAGAAAACGATTCCCATAACACATTCCCATAATAATCTTCATGGAATAATGCGAGACTCGTTCTAGTGTTAAAAGAGAAAATTCGTGTACATTGACGCTGCATGAAAGCGATATTTGTCTCGGAGACCGATCACTGTTGTCTTAATATGCAAAATAATCAGTGGCCGCCCGCAGGAATATTCTTAAATGCCAGTCATTTGGTGCGAGTCTATTTTTCGGAAATGCCACGTGCAAGAATTCTCGAATAAAGAGATCATGTAACGAGTGAGCGAGAGAGCAAAGCAAGCGGAGAAGCTTGGAGAACGCCCTGCACGCCAATTTAGATCAGATCTCGGATGCGCAGATGCTGCACTCGAGTTTTCATCCTCGGCTGTCCTTCTTCCCGTGAAAATCGCATTCGTCGCTCGTAAACATAAATGCGCGATAAAGTGGAACAGTGAGCACTAAGTGAAAACAGTTTCGTATCGTGTCTTCGTTAGTTTCGAGCCAAGAGCAAGTAGGATTTCAAAGAGCAGCTGAGAGAATTCAGAAGCAGCCACGATATCTTGACAATCTGTTTTTCCGGGCTGCCTAAATCGTGATTTCCCAAAGGCTTGGAGAATCTGATGGCTAGAATGAATATGAGACGAAGAGAGACGGTGGCCGAGAGTTAGAAAAGGAGAATAAAGAGCGCAAGTGTGAGAGCTGATTTTGGAACGAACGAGAGAGAGAGAGAGATGTGTAAGGTTTCAGCTGGCCTCTCAACACTTTTATATGGCTTTTAATGGGAGACTTGGAGTTGCGTCTCGATTTTTTTGTCACGGGGAATGTGCAGACGCAACTGAAATTCTCGAATTGTTTTTCTCTGCTTTATTCAGAGAAGATTCTTTATGTACTTTGCATTAATTACATTTTGTATTTAATTCGTGCGCTCGTTATCTTTTTCATTGGAAATGTATATGCGTCGAGTGATGATTTTAAATGAATTCTAAATGTTTGCGGGGCAAGAAATCATTTCTGATAGAAACTTGATCATCCATCGATCCGACCATTTACTCGCGAGCGCAACATTAATTGACTTTACGTCTAATTAAGCATAGTAAATGTTTTAATGTTGGCTAAAATATTTCATTCTCCGCATTCTCTTTATTGATGAAGAAAAATACTAAAACTACGTCCAGCGTAGAGGATCTTCAATAGCATGCAATAATATTTTGTCGTGAATTTCGCGAAATAATGCATTTTATATGACACGGTGGAATTTTAAATTATTACATCATAGTTAAACGTATGTAACAACGTCCCTAAAGGACGCCGTCGACGCCATTATTATAATTCAGACTAATATAATAAGTCTCTATTTTTAAGATATTCGTCATTCAATAAAATGCCTTGTTCTTATAACATGGCAGGGAGTAGAAGAAATGTTTAAAAGAAGATGAAAAACACAAGTGAAAGCCTTTTAGTGACCAGCGCATGACCTATCAACCAAATCCATTCTTCCATTTTCTGATAAATTGATTACAAATATATAAAATATAAAAGTCTTTGCCACTTGGTGGAAGCCTCGCAATTATTACACAGATAATATCCTATTACGATGGTCATACGGCCTTCGATGCGCATCATCTCGATCGAGGAAATTATCTTTCGCAGATCTTCATCTAAATATAGCAATAGCCTCTCGAGAGAGCGACGCAGTTTCGGAATTCGCGATTCGTACAATGCCGGGAATGACCTCAATTTATTCACTCGCATAAAAGTCCAAGCGCACAAGTATAAAGGAGAGAGAGAGAGAGAGAGATGGCGCTCTCGCGCACGTAAGACAGATGGACGTGGCATTAGGCTGGCCGTCCCGGCGGAAAAGATGGCCAGACAAACTCCTAGGATAATTCACGACAAAAGTGGAGTACGATCATAATGTTGTGAATTATTACTTGGCGCGCGTGTTTTGACGCCTCGCTCCCCTCTCGCCACTCATCTCCACTCATCTCCACCACCAAATCAACTAAACAGCTAGTTCTAATTGCGTATACGGCCAGCCTTAAGTGTAATGTCATGTATGACACATCCTTTTTTCCACGACAGATGGCCTCAGCAGAGATAAATACTTGAGGCTACGATTGGACAGCAAGACGAGAGATATACTTCAAATTATACGATTTAATGAGTATGACTGAGGCATTGGATTTTTATGCGCGAATAAGCAGGAAACTTGACTGAAGGAGTCGAATAATCTCGGCTGTTTGGGGCATCTGGGAGGCAGGGAATTGGATGCTTAAGAGGGAAAAAAAATTTTTTAATAGACGGAGGACAAATGCCCAGCTCACACGAGGATATTCGACAATAGCGAGCACAGATATGTCGTGGAATTGTACAAATGTAATTATTGAAAAGAAAAAAATTGTTATAAGAGTCGTAAGCAAACTATTACAAACGTCTCTTCTAATTTATCTTCTGTATATATATAAATTATTTTTAACATTGCTTTTTCTTGGTGCCAAATTCAATGTCTGTTCTGACGTCACAGCGACGATCTTTATGCTTATAAACAATTTTAATATTACGTTGAAAATTGTATTTCGCTCAATTTAATTGGCGATAATATCTATAAGAGAATTTATAATTGCCCGAAACATTAATACCAAATCCCAATCACTTGACTCGAATTGTCGTGGCTTTTTAAAAATATGTTAATATGATGTAATATGATGCACAAAATCATCGCCATAATCGAGTTTATAAGAATCCTTTGGGTCGCATGTGCGTTGCACCAAGTTTCTCTTGTCTACAAAATTTAAAAGATATCATTTCATTAATTCCAATGCGTACGATCCGCTTAATTCGTGATTCGTTGATATTCTCAACATTCCAATGTGAGTTGTCCATAATTACTTTCCAACGCTAAAACCATTGGTTTTGATCATAATTTTATAACAAAGTTGCTGAACTGCTGGATGAGCGTAAGAGAATGAGACGGGAGGCTATATAAAGAGAGAAGCACAAAACTTTCGACGGGGATGGAAGTCGACGGCTTCGTTTTTTCGAGACAAACTTTCGCTGCACGAGCCGACGGTTAAAGGAAAATTCAATCCACGGCGAATTTAATAAGGGCGTCACGATTGGATTTTTATTATCGTCGAGTCCTTATTTATCGATAGAATTAAGAAGCGCTTCGACAACGCTTCCGGCTGTTTTATGCTGCTTACATTTTGCTCGCTCCATTTCTTTCTTTTTTTCTTTATACCTCCGCTTTATTTATCCAGTGAATCTAGACTCACTATGAAAGTAAATTATGCATCGGAAATATATATATATTAAATGCTATTAGAAGTAATTATTTTAGCGCTGGAAATGATTTTAAATCGTATATATATATTGTTTTACGTTCTTTTCTGGTTGAAAATACCGTTGGTCGATATTTTCTAAAACTCACGTGTTAATTATGACGAGCAAATTATCTGCGATGCTTTGTGCATCTGCAAAGTTTTGTGGATCGTTGTTCTCATAATTGTTTATAATTATTGGTGATAGCAGATGCATCATAAACATTGTAATACCATTTGTATAAATTAAATTATAATTATGCATAAAAATTCCATATAAAAATAAATAAACAAATATACACTGATGTAAATTATGGGATATATGTAGCATTATATATTTCCTATATATTTTGGCGTTACACTTACATTAACAGATGTAAGTAAGAATTCTCGGATTCAAAATTACACTTAACAAATAGATAGATAATGCATTTAGTGAATACCTAATGTATGAATTTTCGCTCGATTATATAATTGCAGGAATGCAAGAATATATTGATAAGCACAATTGACAAAAGTGTCACGCTCACAAGTCGAACAATTATCGTCAGGGGCATTTTAACCAAATGTATTTATAATAATTGAAAATTGTAAACACGTTTAGATCACAATCAAATCCTTAAGCTCAATTGCAAAATTCATTACCGTAGGAATTACTTTACACGGTAAATGATCCTTTTTGCGATACTTCATATTGTTGCGTACAATACATTTGAAAGAAAAAGGATTTACATTGATTTTTTTTAATTAATCGCTACATTTAAGTTTTTTGTTTAAAGCCCGTGATAGGCATTACATTGAACGTAAACTCTCATAGTGATTTATCTTACGTAATGCTAGGACGATTTGCTGCAATGATTTATGTGGACGCATTATAAGCAGCGATGAAAAAGCCAATGAAACAGTTACTAATACATTGTGTAATAATATCGATTCAGCAAATTAATCGAGTGTCTTATTATATTATATTGCTTTATAATTTTTAGCGACTTAATAGACGCACGTAAGTCTAGTACAAATCAATTATCTAAATGCATCGATATAATTTATTGGATCCCGTCCTTTCGTATCCTTTTTTTTTCCCTTTAAATAAGTTATTCTACAAATTCCATTTGTTTATCTTATCGTTAAAAAAATATGCCGTGCGTGAGGTTATAATTAATTATTGCGTTGAATATATTTGAAGTATTATTAATTTAACTTCTACTACAAATGGATTCAACATCCGCGGCAATAATAATTAACACGTACGATAACTCAAGGTATTGCAAACATTGCAATGTAATTACCAACGCATTAATGGATATTCGCAAGCGACTAGCATTCGATAATGAAAAAACAGAAATAGATTGTAACAGAAATGGAGGTCGACGAATAATACATAGTTGTACTTGTAGATGGCATATTATTAACATTATACAAATTTACGAATAAAATTAATTGCATTGCAAAAGTAAAAACACGAAACATAATATTCTCTTTGAAAATGAATAATTTGATAATGTAATTTCGCATGCGTTCGCAAAGCGCAAATAAGATAATCGAATGCAATTAAAAGCAAAAGTTTTGACACAACGTCCCGAATGAAGTGTAAGGTCACGACAATAAGCTCCAAGGCCACTAATTAGACTGGACTCGGAAAAATGTGGAGCTGCATTGATTGAATAGAGAGAGACTAATCGCACGGACTCCTCGTCGGAATAATTGTTGGGCTGTTGAGGTGAAGCGAGCGAAAGGAAGAGATCAGTGGAAGAATAAACGGTATAGTATCGCACCTTCAGTCCCGTCTCCCCTCCCCCTCTCCCGCCGTCGACCCACACCCACTCCCCTCGCAGCCCGCCGCCCCGCCACCCCCGCAGCCCGCCGCTTTATAGGAGCGAGTGGACGGTAGTTTAGACCACAAGCCGCGATAAATTATCACCTAAGAATAAAAGCAAGCCGAACGGAAGCTGTTGTCCTTAAAGAAAGATTAAAAGAACGAATCTAAGTGGCCATCGGCTTAAAGAGGCAGGGGCGGAGGAGTGACGACAACGCTTCTCGTTACCCGTCTGCACGAGGAGTCGAGAGAGGATCGATCCCTCGAAACAAAAGAAAGACCGAGAAAAGTACACACATCCATTTTCAGATCTGTATCTGGCGGAACAATCAACCCCGGTCTGTGATTCCGCGTTGTATCCGCAATTACCGACTTGTATCCTCGCCCACGCTTGGCCCGCAGTGGCCCCTCGGTCGCTCACATGAGGGCTTCGTCGGCCCGCCGATGAACCTCTGTCCTCTCTCTCTCTCTCTCTCTCTTGCTCTTACTCTCTTGCTCTCTCTCTCTCTCGCCCGCTCTCTTTCTCGCCCGCTCTCTCTCTCGCTCTCGCTCTCCCGCTCTCCCGCTCTCTCTCGCTCCTCTCGGCCTCTCGTCGATGGCTCCACTCGGTTTCTTCTCAAAGTCGACTCTCTGCCTCTCTGAGTAGCGTGAGAAATTGTCAACCATCCTTTATACGCCTGGCTGTATTTGCCTGTGCAAACTCTTGGTCATTAGTTACGTAAGATATATCGGAGGACATTGTTATGGATAATAGCCATTGTACGTAATTTTCACCAGCTTTCGGTGCTTAATATTTTCGCTCGTAACATATCCTACGGAGATAAAATATATTTTTGAGGACTAAGCCAACGACTTGCACATTATCCGCACGACCCTACACAGCACGCTTTTGTCGTTGCAGATTTTCTTATTCGCTAGGAGGTCAATGAGTGAAAACCTCCTCGATCTATAAAATTAATTTTCCAGGAAAGCTTTGCTGCTTAGGTAAAATAATGATAGAAAAAATATTCATGTCTCCAGTCTAATATTAACATCCTCGTTAAACAACAACTAATTAAACAATGTTTAATCTCGCTTATGAATACATACGCAGATACATACACAGCGCCCACACACATATACATATATACATATATACATATATATATACATTTATATATATATAGCTAAGCACGAAAAGATATTGTGACACGCGCGCGCGTATATCCGTTTTAATGCCGACTGTTTAGTCCAAGGTTACCGAGTTCCTTATACACTGGCAGTCGAATTAAAAAAATTTAGTCTATATTTTTATGCACCCATTTCATCGAGAAGTTTATTTAAAATGTCATATGCAAGAGCCTTGTCACCAAATAGAAACAAACAATACAACACAACACAACACAACACAAATCAAATTACGAATTTTACAGACGATCCTAGCAAAATATGTTTATTCTTCGCGTCGCGTCTCAAGCAAAATCATTACGTTGTCTGTCATAATTTCACGAGCTACTTCCACAACATAACAAGTTAAATTTATTCATATAACGCGTGAAATTCATAAATAGCGGTTATCTTCATTTTCTCCCATCCATCCAATTGTCTCGATGTATTTGGCTATAAATAGCGCTTCGAAACTAAAAGTGCAAACAAAGCGAATTTCGTTGTACCCGAGGCGGCGCGCACGATAAATAAAGTAAAACAAAGTATCATCTAGCGAGCAAGAAAAATATATTCAATTCATAAATCAAGCGGAGTAAAAGCGCCTATGAATCCTCGCGGAGGATCGGGCGCCGAATGAGTCATGCCCCCCCAGCATTATTGTAATTTGAAAATGTGTGGCTTACGTAAATGCTCGGGTAAATAGTGTTTGGTCGCGTAGGCCATAGGTAGGAGGGGGGGGGCGACAGTGGTGGAACGTTTGGCAAATAACGCTCGGCTCTCGAAATTACAGTGATCGGGAAATGTTTTCCATTACATCTCCTCGCTACAAACTATCGTCGTAAAAGTAAGGTTAAGAAGGAAAATTGAAAGCAGATTAGGAGACGCGGATCGTAGTGGCTCGTGGATTATCCATCCCTCGGCGAGCGAGCTCGGCTCTATTGGTCAGCGCGCACACAAGAGCGAGACAGCGTCCGTTTCGCGGGTTAGGTAGGTAGGAGGGGGAGGGCGCAGCAGCAAAGACAGAGACGGCGGTGGTGGGCCGTGGGAGGGGCAGGGGGGGAAAAGAATACCGCTTTCAACTCGACCCGCGTGCATATTTATGGATTACCATACAATGGTCGTGTTTATTAGAGAGATCCTCGTAAAGGTCTCGCGCACTCCTCCACTTTGGCCTTCTTATTCCATGGGCGCGCGCGCGCGCGCGCGGCCTTCTTTCCACCGCCGCGAAATATAAATTCAGCGTTTTCGAGCAGCTGCGGTGAGAAGGAGGCAAAGGTAAGGTAAGCGGATCCCGAAAGCCCATCCTCCATGTCCAGTTTTGGTAGTGCGGAGGGAGCTCCTTGTCCAGCTGGGGCGATCAGCTCGGACTTGCTCACCTCCTGCGCGAACAACAGCAGACGCCGCGATCCGTCGATGAGCTTTCATATTTCGTTCTTTATTCGGTCGGTGTGCCATTGTTCGGTCGTTTCACCGCTCGCGTCACCCATCTCCTTTCGATGATTTGGAAATAAGGTTTGTGCCGAGGTGATTCTGGCTTTTGACTTTCTCATCGTGTAGCATTGTATTTATGTAGGTTAGAAAGCACTCGGCGCGACAACTTGTAATGACGATTCTCAAAGCCCAAGGATAAGCAGCGAATTGATGATGGCGATAAAGTTCGGGTAATATTGGCTGGCGGGAGGTTTTGTTGTTCTCGGAGTCTTTTGTGTCGCGCTGCGGCGAAAAAGCCCACAATAGTAAACATCTCTATTTATTTGGGGATGATGGCTGCCGAGGAAGGGAGTAGTAGTATTAGTGCGTTGGGTGGAGTTGTCTTTGGGCAGGAAATTTAGCGGCTCGTATAAAGAATTTACGAATTGGCGGAGGCATGAATTTCCCGTTCTACCTGCTAAGCAAAAATCTCAATAGCAATGAGATTCTTCTCGAGCCATTCAATTCGTATAAACTTAAACACTACTTGTAGGTTTATCATTGGAGAGTCGCGATGCGTGTCCCATTGCCTCGCTCGACTATACTTTAACTTTATCATTCTTGTCATGTAAAATTAATATAATCACGTGGCGTATGAGAATGCCGGGAGCCACGTACAAGCGCCTATTTACGATATTGCTTCTTACGTCTTTTTACTAGAGACTTTAATAATTGATAGTCGGGAAAAATTGCAATTCACACATTGGGCGTGTTATTGTTATTTTGTATTTAAAATTCAGACAGACGAATAAATTGAGCAAAGTAGCGAAGCTATTGGTTTACGATGATGATGATGATGATTAAGCGGCGAATGTTGCTTCAACAGTTTAACGATTGTGGTCAAATGCCATGTATTTAGCGATAAGAGTTTAGATAGTTGGTGAACCTGTGCCATCTACATTGTCAAAGTGAGCTGAAAAAGTGGGAAGAAGGAGATTCAATTGTATTCGCGGCATTACACGCAAAGTCTTGGGTTGTCCACATCGTTGGCACATCGTCGTTTGCTGTTGGCTCCAGTAAGTAGACTCGCAGAGAGTGAGTCGATGGACGAATGAATTGGCCATCCCATTAAAATTATCAAAACAGTCACGAGTATGCAAAGCACATAATAATGCGGCGCAATCGCTCGAACGAGTTCCGCTGCGAAATTCCTTACGCGCTGGTCATTTCACTTTAATTATCGGCCAACTTCCTGTGCATTCATTACGTACGATCGGGCGCTCTAATTTATGCGCGCAACCGCATAAATAGCCGGGAAGAATTCGCGAAACACGATGATCCCGTTAAGAATATCAAAGTGGCGGAGCCTCGTCCGCGCCGTTGAAATACGAGCAAAAAGCCAAAGGCTGGCGCTTGGCGGCGGCGGCGGCGGCGGCGGTGGCGGTGGCGGTGGCGGCGGTGGCGGCGGCGGCGGCGGCGGCAAGGAACTTGGGACGACTGGACCTCCTGAAAGGCGAGGTCATGTGAAAATCTGCTCGCCAATGGTTGGCTCGGCCCAATTAGAGAAAATTCTGCTACTGCCGCTCCGGCTGCGAGTCGTAAATTAATTTGAAACATTAACGAGCTTCATTATGATAAGGCGCGGGGAATTTATACGCAAAGCAGCTTTTCAACTTTGACTCGCGTAAACGAGTGCCAACATTTAATATTGTCAATTACCATGAAATAAACTGCGCGACGTGTATAATTTAACTGTATCGGCCGATACGATTCAATCTTTACGATAATGAAAATGGCACCTCCGAATAATAAATTGACTATCATCACGGATGTCCAGTGTACTTGAGCCGCGATTAATTGGAATAAATTTCGGATTCGAATTGAAAATCAACGTTGAGGAGAAAAATGCTGAAACTCTGAATTCTGCTGCAGCAAGCGTACGAGACAGGATTCCAACCTCATTAGGCATAAAATCCAATGGAATTGCCAAGGGAACAAAGGATGCTGGGTGCATGTAGCTTTCGGAAATACATTTGTCGTTGCAAAATAAGTGTCTCGTGGCTTAGAAAATGTGCGGTGGCGTCGTTGAGAGCGGTGAGCAAAGTCTCCCTTAGAATTTCCACTTTATTTGGCAAGTTAGGATTAATTGGCCTGCGATCGTCCTCGATCGAGGTCACAATTACAATGTCCCTTCATTTGCACTTGCCCCCCCCCCCCCTCCTCTTTACATCCTCAACGAGCTTGCCCCGCACATTTAATACTTTACGCTGGCTTTATAATGCCAGACTACCAGCCACCATCAAAGCAACAATATCACTTTGTAATTAATTGTTTAATTATGTGTATTCGTAATTGGAGAATTTGGGCTGACGCAGCCCAAGGGATTGATTGGTTCTATTCAATCGCACTTTGATCACATCCCAACATACACTTACGATCCCTAATGACAAAAGAATTAATTAATAATTATCACGCCGGCTTGCTCATTGGTGGAATGGCCTTCGGGATTCGTAATGTCTGGTTTTTTTTTGGTCTGGTTTTTCGGCAGCGAACCACACGCGCTTTTCACCCTTTGAGCGCAACTTTATGGACTCCCTCGGAGGGCCAAAGAGTGGCTGAAAATGCCAAAGAAAGCGGCATTTTCACCACGTTTCCCAATACTCCCACCTCACCTTCCTCCACTTATCCACACGTGCATTCATGCATTCTCGTTCCACTACAATACTCGTGTGATTATTATTATTTTAAATATTAGTCGGTGGTACAACTACTGTCGCTGTAATTACAATTTTTTATCTCATTCCTACCGCTACTTCCAACATAATGTTCCTCGGTAATGTTGCTATAATTACATTATAATTGTCAGCCGCAATCATTATCATTATTATTATTATTATTATCAACATTATGCCCGTTATTATTATTGTTACGGCTAATCATTAATTATTGTAATTAACCCAAGTATTCGTTTTACATAGTTAAAAGCGTTTACATATAAACATAATGATTACTTATTGTAACGAAGGCAGGGGGATTATTTTCCCGATAGATTATTTTGTATAATTTTAATTATAGTAATTGCAAATAAAAAGTGCGCTTGTAATTAGCATAATGTGTGTGTGTGTGTGCGCGGTGAGTCTTATTTCAAGCATCTGGTTACACTTAATAGCTTCGAAATGTTCCGTACGGACTTTTCTGCGATGGGATTCTTTTTTTTTTTTTTTTATAAAGAAAAATTTCAGAACGTACGCGTGCGAGCAGCTTTTTTTTCTCTTCTTCCCTTTTTATTTCCATAAAGAATATCATTAAAATATAGTTAAGCCAAGGCTGCAACAGATTTAATTGCACTGGATGACGCCCTTTTCGTCGGTCTGGCTAATGATGGGTTATTCTCTGAATTTTCACGATTATGCTTCGGTTAATCCCGGATATTTTCCGCGCTGAACCTTACCTGCATTTATAACTGGCATAAATATCCATGCAATAAAAATAAAATAATATTATGTGCAAATAAAATGTAACGCTGACGTTTCGCGTGCTTTAAATACAATTACACATTTATAATATACGGTTGGAGAGAAATATTCAGTAAAAAAAATTTGCATAAAGCCGGCTGAGAGTAAGAACTTGTTGAAAATTCGAAGAAAAAAGAAGGCAACAAGAATTAGTTGCCCTTGTATTGAGTTTTAATACGGAAGTCTCACATAGCCGGGAGATGTGCTTTAATTAAACTAATGATTTTTTCTTTTTTCTTCTTTTTTTTTTTTCTCCTCTTTTTTTTTTTTTTCATACGAAGGCGCGCCACAATAAATTATATCCCATTGCCCGTGCTATTTAATCATTTGGCTCGCTGTTCCGGAATTTCCTCAACACAATGCGCCCAGCCAATACGTCAGGCCGCAATTCAATCGCCTAGGCCACACTTGTTTCTCACACAAAACAAAAACCTCTCCCCCTCCCCCTACGCCCGCCCTCCTGCCCCCGTTATCTTAATTAATAATTACGTTAAGACTGCGGAGCGCCGGACCGCGCGCTCTCGCTTTTCCATTCGCATTTCGAGCGCCTCGTGACTTCCTCTGCGTCCGCAATAACCATTTCGAGTTGTGTTGCTTTGGTAACGCCGCGCCATTCCCGAACACGTTGTAGTGAAAACGCCGGGACAAATCGAACGTAATCTTGATGGCACCGTATAAAACACGTCGCGCTATTCGTTATTATCTCGCGCCAGACGATGCAATCATTCCTCCAGGATACTCCGCGCTCATGCAACTATGTATAAAGATCCATATTTCATAAGGTGCGGGGGGGGGGGGCGGCAAAGTGCGGCATCGATTGTGGCGCCAGTTGAGAAAGCACGTTTCATTAGTCCCTCGGCCAGTTAATCAGCTCACATTGAGAATTGAAGAACGGCCGGGCGAGCCCATTGTATTTTAAAAAGGCGCCTCCCTCCCCACCTCCGCTCCCATCCCACCCGAGCCCAGCTCCAGTTCCGGTTGCGGGAAACTGATAATGATAAGACTGATAACTCGCCGAGGAATGCCGCCCACCCACGAAATTAATGTCGCGCCTACCTGATCACTCGCCCACCCCCCATCCCTCCTTCCCTCCCTCCCTCCCGACTTTCGCTCCCGACTATCGCTCCTTCGCCTCTGCGCCTATTTATTCCGATGGGCGATCGCGGGGCCGCTTCGGCTTTTTTCGCATTCCACGTATGCGCGCACGTGGGCGACTGTCAGCGCCGAGTGACAAGGACACGCTCTAGGGGGGATGCGGACGCCGATGGAATATTTAATGGGCTGCGTATGCATATGTATGCTCCCTGTCGCTCGGAAAACGATGATGATATATTAATGGCCGAAACTATGGCCGTTTCACGCCGCCCAAGTGAGTCTCTGGAGTTGCTTGTGGTGTTGCCAATGTGACAGCGATCCATATACAACCTTGGCAGCCCATCGGCCCTTGCTCCCTTGCGCTCAGGAAGTGAGCCGCTGGTTTTAGCCTCGATTGCCCCTCCATTGGCACTGGCTCACCCACGAGCCCGCACGACCAGTCAATTTTATCACAAGACCTTCTGTCTCTTACTAAATACTCATCGACCTCTTCCATTGCTTTCCACGATTATCGCCAACAAACTTTTACGCGTGCGAATTGACTGGACCATGTATGTACCAAGTATATCAGATCTCCACGATCGAGAGCCTAGCGAATGGACATTCAAATGTCAAAATTAACGACTCTCTCTCTTCTAGGATCTCTTCTAGCCCAACCTCATCAACCCCACGATCCTCGATTCACTTTACAACTCTCGCGGCTGAACCGCACGCCCCCATATAAGCAACAACAATTGGCTCTTGAAGCGACTTCCTGGTGGCGGGCCAATTTAGCGAATCGGCCAGCTGATCGTCCGATTCCCCTATCAACTCCGCGCGTCCCACACCGGCGAGTCCATTCGTACCATCCCTCATTGTTCGGGATGTTCTCTCGTTCCTTTGGGCCGGCCAGTGCCGACACCAGTCTCACGCCACTAATCGCCGAGGTGTTTGCGCGAGGTGACGCTGCGGCCGCGGCGGGCCGAGGACAAATACAATCCATCGAGGTCCTATCGGCCCCAGCTATCGATCGACGCTACAGTTGGTATCTCGCGATGCATACTTCCGCTTGGTTATAATCCTGGCCCCGGGCGGTACGGAGAAGACATTATCTCGCCTCGACTCGGATGCCCCGACCTCTCGCATCCTCTCCTCTTTGGTAATACTAGTCGCTCTCCCTTTCTCTCCCTATCTCATGCCTCGCATTATCACTCCATCAGGTCTGACTCTATGTATGGCAAACTTGTTAAATGTGACACGTTGGCATGTCGAGGTGGGCTTCGCACATGAGTACGCAGTATCTGGAACGATTGAGCCCTTGAATTCCTGGCTGAGAGTGCACATCGAGAGCGATTTAGAAATTATTCTCCCGGCTAATGGCTTTCTTCACTCAACACACATATTGGCCCCGACATTCTCCTCCTATTATTTTTCGCAAATCTCCTCGATTATAAGAGCGCCCCGATCATCGCGCCATTCGGCTTCATTAATCGACACGTGTCTTTCCCTCTTTGCCTAAAAAAAGTGGCAATTAATTGTGGCTAACCCAATAACCTCCTTCGCCTTCGACTGAGTACACGGGGGGGGGGGCAAGAAAATCCCAATGGCAGTTTATATATGAAAGCTTGCCATTAGTGACTAATGCTTCTCGAGTAGTGTGACTCGCTCGTAAAACAATAGGGGTGGGAGGGCAGTTAGCGGTCGACGACGTTTGCCAACGCGAGTCCCAAGGTGGTGTTGGGCGAATATTCTCGACCCACTTTCGTCCGCCAAGCGCCAAACGCTCGAGTCGAAAAGTTTTTCAAATTAAGCTTCGAGTCGAGCCGTACATGCGCACCGAGAATAATCCATTGCACAACAAAGTTTGTAAACTCGGCTAAACGTGTCATCGTACAAACGCTCAAGATAATTGATTAGCGTGAACATAAATTCTCCGTCCACTATTATGACGCAGCGGATTTCGCGGAGCCTCGGGCCGTCCCAGTCACATTTCCCCGAGCGCTCCTCCATTCTATCCTTATCTTCCTTCTCCCGTGGCCTGTCCCCGTGTTTTCCCGAGCCCTCGACCACTCGGCCAACTCTCTCTCTCTCTGTGTGTGTGTGCGCGTGTTTTTGCGCGCGTATGGCCCCACGAATCTCCGCACGCGTCTTTATCTATTATCTAGGCTCGTATCAGTCGCGAGGATGACGCGGACCAACAATTTCTGCGCTCTCGCGAGTCACGTGCTGCCGGCGCAAAATCGGTATGCGGAAGAGAAAATATCGATGATTATCAGCTTATAGCAGCGCTAGCCTAGAGGATGACCGGGGCCTCGCGCTCTCTCTCTCTCTCTCTCTCTCTCTCGCGCGGCATAACGTGGTTACGGCCTCCTCGGCGCGAATTTTTCGCCGCAACCCCGTGGCTCGACCCGTCGCAACCTGGCACGTATATCCGTCCGACGACGCTCCTCTCAGACACGTAGACACAAAGAACACGAGGTCGTGAGGCACTCGCCGCTCGCGTCTTCGTGTTTGCCGAGACGACGTTGCAAAAACCAGGTGTGACCTCTGCATGGGTGTACCCGAAGGAACGGCTCCCCGCCTCGGCTTTTTATTTGCCTCTCCCTCTCTCTCTCTCTCTGCTTCTTTCTTTTCTATCTTTTTTTCTTCTTCTTCTCTCCAAGACGGAGGAATAACGGCGCTTAAATAGAGGAAGGGAAATAAAATGCTGTTTGCTAGAATTTCATTGGCGCACTAGAAGCATAAAAAGTTTAAAGCTCTCGCTTAATTCGTCTTCACAATGCTCCCTTGTAATTACTTTAAAAGTATTTTGGAAAAGAACATGTATTTACAAAGCACGTTTTACACAAACGAACGGATTATACAAATTGTTTCGTTTAGCATACTTTAGGCGTATTCTCACTCCCTCTCTCTCTCCCAGCAATACGTATTTTATGATTGATGGCAATAAAAGAAACGCTAAAATATTAATCGTAGCCTATCCTTGAAACTCTATTATAATTTTGCCAATAATTAAATATTGCACTACTTTAGTGCCCCGACGTCTCGAGGCTATTTAATAAATACAACAACTAAATGCGGATACATAATTCAATTACATTGAGTACGAAACACATGTAATAATGAGCTAATGGATTTAATATCTGTAAATTTCTACAAGATTAAAGATTTATCGACGAATAAATTTCAAATTTGATTATCACACCGCTCTTTTAATAATTTATGCAAATTGAAATTCTATTAATGCAATTACCTTTTTAAGTATAGTTAAACACTGATTTATATGCAGGTTTGCAAGTTGGCCATTGATAATTAACGAGTCAATGCAAAGGCAGTTGGACAAAAAGAACGACTTGATCCATGAATATTCAATTGGTCGGCCTGGGATTTAGTAAATAAGTAGATAAATAAGTCAATTAATAAATGAGCAATAATTTTCGGTCAAATGTAATTTGGCTGATGTAGCTGCGATTGTTTAGCCGATGAGATATAAAATGTACAACACGGCTTCCCTTACACGACAACGACGAGCTTTTCACTCAAGAGCTGCAATTATTTGAGGCATTAGTTTAATGGCCGATCGACTTCTCTCGCCCACATTAGGCTAATAATTATTTTTCAGCCCATTCGAAAACCACACGATAGGCACCTTCAATTTTCTACATTCTCACAATCTTATAAGAATGCTCGAAGCAGTTTATTTTCGATAGATTAACGCGCGCGGAGAGCCGAGCCTCAACTAAATATCACACGCACGCGCACACACAGACACACATATTTATATATGCGTATATATATATATAGGGCGGTGGCAGGTGATGCAAGGGATAGGGATAATGCGGCGTAAAGGCGTCGTTAAGACTGAAAACATTGGTGGGGGCAGGAAGGGCGGGCAGAATCTCTCGCTTAGATTATGATTTTCTATTTCAAGTTCATTTCTTTGCTGGCAAGTGGGAGGGGTGGGCTCGAGAGGTGGGAGAAAAATAGTTTTAAAAGCCAATCAATCATCTTTATGGCGCGGCCTCGCGATTAATTACAGACGCTGGAGGCGTTGGTCGATCGTTAATGACCGAGTCGCGAGCGCGCCAAGGAGGAAATTCAGTGATGTTTTTGCTCGTGTGGATGTTACCGCACCAGTAAAAGGTGAAGAAGGTACGAATGGCGATTAATTTTCCTCGGTAACGGTCGGAATCGAAATAAAAGTCCGAGCGGTGAGAAAGGATTTTTGTAGACAAGCGGGAGGACACGCTAACGTAACGAGACGCAGCCTTTTCAATTATCCGCGATGAGTATTCAAAGAATCCGCCTCTCCCCCCCTTCGAGAAAATCATTTGATAATTATTTTTCCTCGGTGTGCTAATGACCGCTCTGGGTGGCTGGCATTATTTATGACATTGACAAAACGGACGAAAACATTGGGTGCATTATATCATAGGGCGTTGCTCGTTGCTCGAGCGAGGATCGCGTCGTAGGAGGGCGGATTATTATTATCGCAATAATATCGAATAGTCGCTCCTCGACAATGAGACTGTACATTCGACTAGTGTCCCGTCTCTTTTCTTCCATTCGCCAATGATTCGCTCAATTGGCCTGTAATCGCGCAGCAATGCGAGCCCTCGCAGATGGAAATCGCTGGACCCAGCTGACTCCCGATGACCAACAATTGGTTATCTTCTGTGGTTTTTTTTTGGTTTCTTTTTTGGTTGGTTTGGTTTCTTCGTGGGTTTGACACTTTTCGAGGAATAATCCCGGGCGCAAACAAATGTAAGAGAGGGAGCTCGGGAAAAGCGCGAGGAACCCGTTGTCTCGGTCGCGAGGTCCTCGGGTGCAAATGGGCGGCGGGGGCGGAGGAAGGGAGGGGAGTGGGGGAGGTTTGATGGCGAGTGAGCCCCTGTCTCTCGAATTCTCCCGGTGAAATCGTCCGGACGGCGGAGCGATGCGGAATCTTTCTGGCTGCTGTCCAAATGCACTGGCCGAGCGCGAACTCGAAGAAAGTTTCGTTTACCTAAGGTTTCGAGCCTATTTCCGTACGCGCCTCCTCGGGTCGCCGACCCTCGCACTCCCTTTCTCTCGCTCGCACATTCTGCGTGTGCGCGCACCCAACAAAATCCACGATCGTATTATTCTCCGAGGCTGCTGCGAGGCCCAATGGGGCTAAAAATACGCGGCCTACGTTTGTTTGTTTGAGGGAACCCTGAAGTCTTAACCCTGTAACTCGCGCTCGCCGTTGCGGATTCCCTTCTCACGATAATAACTCGGCGCTTTCGAGAGCGAGTAGTGAAATTTTATTGCCCTCTTTTTACATGCGACCAAGAACTCGTGGCATTATGGGCATCGCTAATGCCACATCGTAGGCCTCCCGACCTACGTACGCGCCTTCCTATGACCGCTCGATCCTTCCCTCCCACCCCCCGCCATTTACGCTTTCCGCACCGCGTTACCGCATTTTTCCCTCTCCCTCCTCCCTTTATGAGGGGCCAGCGAGCGCGCGCTCGCTAATGCCCGTATTTTCGTGGCAACATTGTCCTCTCTTCTTTCTTCAGCCTTCTTACTTTTTTTTCTCTTCGAGCTTTTCATCTTTAAAGACTGTAATTCAAAATCATTACCGGCTCTTACGAGCTTCACTAGCCAAGTTTGTTGAACCTTCTTCCCATCCCTAATATCATTCTCTCGGGTACTTATATACAAAATACTTTAATTTAGCGGGGCAGTAAAAATTTGCGAAATTCATAGGCGTGCGATTGGAAGATAAAAATGAATAATTACGGAGGCTGGTAGCGAGTCGTGAGCGGACAAGTGCCGCACGCATTCTTATTTATAATTTACACGACCGTCTAGTTTCCCTCCTCCTTCTTTTTATTTTGCCTTTGCTTTTTTTCTCTCCTCAACATCGACAATTCCATACGTTATAAATATGTCGGGGCAATGCTAATCGCGCTGCATTTCGCTTATTTAATTGGCAGCGCAATGGGCTTATCTCGGCAAATTTGCTCCTCCATAAACAACTGGCGAGCTCGCGGCTTAAAATGATTCTTAAGGCACTCTAATCCGTAAATGTGTATTCGAATGTTTTGTAGTTTGCAAAAACAATGTTGAGGAAAGGCGCGCGCGCGCGCGCGCGAAGAGGTAAAGTAATTGAGGGCTTGATTTATAAAACAGATAGGATTTCATTTTGAGAAAATAAATTAGATTGTAAACAGGAGGGAATAAATTGCGCTTTATGGTTAAAGCGTATGAGCGCTCGGGCTGGGAATCATTTGTCTCCCCGTTTTGTAAATTCTAATTTTTCGCTGAATTTATTTGAAAGCAAAAGCACAGGCACGAAATCGGCGACGTGTATAGTGCAACTGGAGCTGGGAATGCAGGCTCAAGCGATCTCGAGAAGGCGAGCGCGCCTTCTGAAAATAATCTTCGCAATACAATCTAGCCGCATTGTACAAATCGAGGCAAGGACACGAAAAGTTTGAAATGAGAAAAGAGGAGGGGGAGGAGGGTGCATAGTATCCTATGATTGACAAAGAGCAATAAATATATCAGATTGCAAGAGTACGATCGAGAGGTCTATTTTTATAGTTTCGGTATCGCGATGTTTTGCCGAGAATTCTTTCAGCCCAAATAGACGCCGTTGCAGGGAGAAGAAAAGGCCGCGCGGGAGGAGGAGGAGGTGGAGGAATAGTCGACGGGTGCACCGAGAGCGAGAGTGCGAGTAAGACGACAGTGAGAGAGGGAGGGAGAGAGGGAGCTCGGTCGCATTTCTCAAACCATTTAATGATCGACTAAACGCGCATCGCAGGCTTCGGCTATATTTTCTCCCTGCCTCCCTCTCTCTCTCGCTCTCCCCCGACCCCGGGCCCACCCTCTCCGGACCGCCGCTCCCTCGCTCGCTCCTTCTCTCCGCGCGAGTGCAGATATTTTAATGGTGTCGTTAGTTAAGTTTAACTGCCGCTCCATGGCGCCAAGGCATTCGATTCGGGCATGGCGTATTATGGGATCGCGAGCACGCGGTTGAAACGAGACGCGAGTGGCTGCCGACGGTAGCTCGGCCGTGCAATCATTTTTCCCGGTTAACTTTTACGGGCCAATTTCGCGCGCCCGTGTGCATGTCTACGTCGCCTCTCGGACCCACGCTCATGCACGCCACACGAAATTCGACGATTGATCCTTTTTTTCAGGTGGACGGCGGAGGAAGGGGGGCGGCGGTAGGGGGGACGGTTGGGGGATAGGTGGGATAGGGGAGTGGGGAGGGAGGGAATGGGGTGAGAGAGAGCGAAGAGAGCGAGCGGCGAGATGGAGTGCGCGCGTGTGTGTGTGTGGGGTGAGGAGGAGGGACAACCTACAAGGCGATACGAGGCGATTCCTTTTCTAAGTCAAAGTCTCTCCTCCTTATTCTTTTCCCCCATTTTTTTTTCTCCCTTTCTCCTTTTTGTTCGTTGCAGTTGCCGTATAAACTTTGCTCGGAAGCTAGTGAGAACGAATGCCTGGCTCGTTAATGATGTGGCTTTCGAAGTTGACCTTTTTCTGGTTGGCCCGAGTTGGCTGCGAGGGCTTTGAGCGGGAAAATAAAGGAGGCGAGCATACCAATTTATCCTGGAATTCATGCGCGCAAAGCTATTTTATTATTGAACATTATCAATGCACGAGGACATTCCCGAGGGATTTTACTGTTTAAGTACTGCAGTCCCGGTGGTGAATTGAATTGGGTGAAATTTCAAGTGGTGCTGGGCCAAAATTAATCGACAAGTCCATTCGCGACGTTGATCTTTGCTCGAGTACAAACTAATACATCCGCACTCTATACTGAGAAAATAATTATGGTTCTTACTTGGAATGGAATTGATGCACGGAATATGCCCGATAGATTGATAAAATTACGACCAACAACTACCGCTCCTACCCATAAATATCAACCTGACCCACTGCTTTTGGCTTAGTCGAATAGCAATACGGAGAGAGAGAGAGAGAGAGAGGTTGGAAATTCCAGAGGCAATATTTACTTGTAATTCGGTATTACAATGAAAGAGATCGTACATTTAGCCCATTAGGCGATGAAATATATTCGCGATTTATTTATTTATCGGACAAGTAACGCTTAATGACAGATTTTTCTTAAACGGCCGCAAGAGACGTTGCGAAAGTATTATAAATAGCGGCAAACTATCATTTTATTATAATAATACCAGGCAATTCGTAATAGCTTTGCCGCATTACAGCCTCCACTATTACCATTTGTATACAAGGCATGCATTCCCTAGTCGGCCAATAAATAAAACAACGAATAAAACTAATAAAAGCCGAAACGAAAACCCCTCTGCCTGTACAACCTCTGTCTGATTATCGAATAAATAATAAATTACGAGCAATACGAATGAACAATTCGTCGAACAGTTATTGCATCGAAAATGCTCGCGATCGGCGAATTAGGGAGGCGAAGCTGGCAAGTCGTCTCACTCGGTTGGGCCTTAAGTTGGCCTGAGCCTTAACACTCTTTTTTAACAGCCGCTTGCCCCGCCGCTTTTATACGGAAATCGTAGCATTAACCTACCTTGGCTAAATAATTTAATCGAACAACAAAGTAAGCGGATAACGGCCATTTGAATATTTACGCTAATCGGATTGGCGGCGTATTCATTGCCATACCGTTGAGCAACTCCAACGCCATCCAATGCCCGCACATCCCCACGGGCCCAACATCCATAAAGGACGGACTTTTGTCGCGGCTGGGGAAAACCTGGCCCCGGTTATGTAGCAAAAATTGCCGCTCGTAAAGTGACGAGCACCTGGCAAGGGAATGGCACGAAGCGAGTCTCTCTCATCGTGCGCGCATCACCTCATCCCAACGCTTTCCAATAAATATCGCATCGGCGCTCGAAAAGAAATGAGTCCTGATTCATGGGCGCAGCGCTCCGACACAATTGCCCGCCTCCACATGACTCACCCTCCTACCACCCCACCCCCCGTTACAGCCTATGCGTACTTTCCGACGAAGCGCGGATAGCAGCTTGGCATCTCTCGCAGCCGCCACACGCACACACGGAGCACCCGCTCGGCCAAGTGGCGAAAGCAATATGGGGGCGGCTACGGCAGTGGCGGCGGGGTAGGTGAAAGAGGGGTCGCCGGGTGGGTGGCGAGGAGGGCGGG
>JAPYYT010001964.1:0-21824 GCA_030522565.1 Ceratosolen corneri
CCCCCGCCCCCGCCCCACAGTCCCACTCTCTCTCTCTCTCTGTCTTTACTGCTGCCGCGCTTCTTTGGATTAATCCGAACGAATTAACGCGTGATGCGCCAACACTGCGCCGTTATAAGTTGTGACGCCATTTTAGTTGATTGGATTTATTAGGTATCAAACATTAAATTAAATCATCAAGATATAAACTTTAATTATAACCAGAGTTTTTCTATCCAGTTTTAATTTGGAATACAGGCCAAATGATCAAATCACACTTACTATATACTATCTATACAATTATTATCATAATTTTCTTCTATGTACTTGAAAAATCAAGTTTTTTTTTTACCTCAATATTCTATGAGAAACAATATGGTAATAATATTTCAAATTGATTATAATTTGTACATTTTTTAACGTAGAATAATTTTTCAGTTTATATAAATATTAATTTTGAGCCATTTGATGTTTTAAACGCATATTTATGATGCTCCAGACTTTCTATATAAAATTTAAGAATTTTGTATATTATGTTACAATATATTTGCTCCCCTTAATTAATGTTCATTGAATATTATTGTATATTCGGAAAAATATATATTGTACAATATACTTTATTTCAAACAAATGATAGAGATAAGAATGGTTTCGTAAGCTAACCAAAATAAATTCACCAAACTAATTTAGTCTTCTTATTTACTTATATTTAGTTATACTTGGTTATATTTAACAATAATTATAGTATAAAACTGTTTTTAGGATTCAAAAAAAAAAAAAAAAAAAAAAAAAAAAAAAAAAATATGCAAGTTCGAGTGATCCGCAGTGTTATATAATTTGAGTGCTTTCTATAAAAATTCTCTAAATTATTAATGAAAATATTAAGTTGAAAATGGTAAATAAATTTGAATAAATTTGAATAAATGTACATTAAAATAGCCATGGCATTTAATCAATGTAATTTACAATGTTGGTATGGTCAGTTGAAAATGTATGGACAAAATCACGGACGCGTATATACTGTGTAAAGTGAGCATTTAAATGTAATATCGTATTGACATAATATTAACTTATGTCTACAAAATTGTCGTTATAAACATTAAAGTATCTATTAACGATCGAAATTTATGGCATGAATAATTGCCGAAGATCGCTCGTACTAAGAAAAGCCTACAGTTCCCATAATATTTCATGAAATCTTCATCGAATACGTGATTCTTTGCCATTCTTCCACAAATAACGGAAGAAGGTTATGTACTAAGTGAACTTACACGCAATACAACGTGCACGCGATTTCTCTGACTATTAGCAATCTTTTGTGACCGACTGCTATTGATTATTGCTGATATTGTGTAATGTGCTTCTTTGCGTGTAGGCTCGCGTGAGTGTGCTCGCGTAGCCGAAGTGACATGTGTGTGTGTGTGTGTGTGTGCGTGCATCTTGCCACGCCCACGCCAGTTATTGAGTACATTTGCATACTAGCAGACTGTCAACATTAATGATGAATACGAGCAACGATGGGAAAGAGAGGAATGGTGACATAAGACCGCAATACGGAAGTCCAAGAGATTTGAAAGTTTAATTTCCCCGCATCGCTTTACCTGCAAGGTTTTATTTTCTTTACCTACATTACTATAATTTATTTGTATAACCTTCTTTATATTTGCATTTTATATTTGCCAATGAGCTTACAGTGTATCATTTCGACTTTTACGCATCCTCATTGAAAGTGCAATGAATTTAACTTTTAGCTGGAGTATAAAAGAATTAGTTAAAGAATTGGATCTACCGCCATGTCTATAACTATTTTATCGCGAGATAAATATTATAAGATAGAAAAGTAAGTTGCTCTGCAACTTGAAATGAGTACAACTTGAAATTTAATAAGCCATTTTGACATTATACTCGTTGGCACTTATCCAAATGTATCTACATGTATTCAATTATAATTAATTAGAAATTCGATTGTCTCAATGCTCATTGCTATTTCATATCCTTCTGTATAACCGTTATTAATTGATTTATTCTAATATTTACTTCAAAATTCAAATTACTTAAATTAAAAAATCTGTATAATAAGCTTGAAATTGTTGGAATTATTGCAGGTAAGTTAGTTTTGGAAATAGTCTTGAAGAAGTGATCGATGACCATTGATAAAGGAAAGCGATATAAAAAGAAAAAGAAAAAAAAAATGAAAGCTACGGATAATTAAATCGTTTCGTACAACAAAATCGATTATGTGCTTAGAATGTAACCTCTGCAGCGTATGGATAGATCGAGCATCGGATTTTGTAATTCATGGCATCATCATCCATATCAATAAAGATATTTTCTTTTTAGATCATTACTCATTTTTAACCGTATGCATACTCTTTACGTATGTTATTAATGTCAGCTTGAAAAATTCCATACAAAATACTCGAGTTACATATCAGTTAAAAATAAAATTTTCAATTTAATAATTTCACGAACTTATTGAAGACTATAATGTTCAATTAATGTTCCAATTAATGAAATAAAAAGAATTCATATTATTAAGTAATGTGAATTGTTATTATGTAAAACGAGCACGTTTCATTACATAATATTGATTTACAGAAACAAAGAGCGGTCATTCTACGGCCACTCGCCACATTTATTCATTTCCTTTAAAACTAATAATTACACTTGGATATGAATGGTAATAAATAAGGCTAAAAACAAAGATTTCAAACATCTATCCAACTTATTTTTCCAGCAAATAATAATTGTTAAACAACATGTATGATAATTAATAATATTGATAGGTGGCAGCTTATAACTGGCGCGTAACAATTACAATTCTCTTTGGTTAACGTGGACCGCGTGAACCAGAGAAGCTGCGCATTAGTAGGCAAACAAATGAGTGGAAAGACGAAGAAAGGAGAGGGAGAGAGCGAGTCGAGAGTGGCGGAGATCATCAATTTATTTGGATGATCGTGAGCAACGGACATAATTGTAATTATGATATTCGTCTCTATTTAGGTGAATTGGGAGAGCGACTTGGGTGACCGAATAATCGGCCGCCCTTTCACCCAACGTGATTCGGTCATAGAGAACTTTCGATGAAATTATAAGACCGCGGATTAAACAGAAATCCCTTAAGAATATTAAATTGCTCTAGTCCCCTCTCGTCGCAGAATTCACGATTTTATCGGCCGATAATGATAATTTCTTTTATGCAGTTATGGACATATTATGCAGTCATGCATATTTACAGACTTTCATAAGTTAGTAATCAAGTATTAGAGATAAAATTCATTTTGGAATTTGCTTCGTAAATATATGCGTAATAATTTGTCGAAATTTCGGTTTTTAGAGGATAATAATTATTGATTATCTGGATGTAGAAGGGCATTTTTCACTTGGTTTCAAGATATAATGATTAATAAGTCTCGTATCCATCTTTTTGTTTATAAATTCAATACTTACAAATGCAAGGACAATGCTCAGCCAATTATATGTTTGCGAGCACTAAAATTTATTTCAACATCTCTATCAGCTAATAATATACAGTGAATTCGATCAATAAGTATGCAAATTTTTCATTTTACCGCTAGGTATTTGCGCAACAAGTATTAGCTAAAATTACCCCAATGAATTGTACAATTAAATATTGTTCAATTTTTTTACTTTGTTAATTTTATAATATACGCTTATCGTAGCGATAAAATATAATTTATATATTTCACCATACGTAATGCATTAATTTTGTTATGCTTAAAGATCTTTAAGCATATATGGATCATCCATACATCGAAATAATAGAGTTTACGAGTTTCTCAATCTAACTGCTCCACTCATACTAGGATAAAACGATATTGTAATGAGCACAGTTACAAAATAATAGCATTTTAAAACTTTTTTTTTTCTTTTAGAAAAACCCTCCATATTAATCAAAAACAATAAATATGAATAAAGAAGTGTTTTAAAGTTTAAGTAGGCCGTCCCACGCGCAAGTGTACATGAGCTAACTTGGCGGCTAATTCCTTTCGCTGTAAATACGAATGCCCGACGTAAGAACGCTCAAGACTTCTATAACTCGTCGAGAGATTTTCTCAGCTAACATACATATACATACACATACATATACATACATATATATATATATGGCGTATACTTTTATTGTTGGAGCTCGCGTACATAAAGTACATTTAGAAATGAATTTATCAAAACGTAAAAGAATCACAAGAGTTTCTGTTAGTTTGAGAGCACGTTCCAACATTTTTCTTCTCTTTCTTATCTTGTATTTAGATTACTCATGCGGATACAGAATAACGGTGCGTTAGATTAAATGCCGGCAAATGTATACAAATTTGTTTTACTTAATGTGTTCACCACGCACAATTAATACTAAAGTCGTCGGCATTATTCTGGAGTTTTGAGAAATAGTCTTCTTTTTTTTCATATTAGTTCAAGTTAAAATTCAATGCCCTCACGTTGGAATTGAAATGATTTTCGAAAGTCAGAGATCCTTTATCCTTTTTAAAAGAATTTTTGCGTTATGTTTATGGGATTGTAGAATGGCGATTGTATTACGGACTTCATATTGTCAAAGAATAACGTGATTATACATATATATATCGAAAGCAATGGCATATAAAAAAAAAAAACTTGGCAGCAAGTATAAAGCATAATGTGCGATATAACACGTTAAAAATAATTATTTCTCATAAATTATTACAGTTTAAGATTATTACAATTATACGTATTTATATGTAAAAAATGCTTGAAATAGCATTGGTTATTTATGCGTATGCACGTGTGTTTGCGTACGTGAACATTTTCTTAGTTGTAAATTGTAAATTAGTATTTGAATTCGTACTTAAATTTGTTAATTTAAATTTGTTAACTTAAATTAGACGTGAGTTAAGTTTTATGGAAGGCCCTTATCTATATCGATTTTAATTATTAAATAAAACTTTCAATTTCTTTCAAATACTGCACTATTAAGAGCCACGAATCCGTATTTGGTTATTTAGCATGTTGATTAAATTATTCGTAGTATTGATTAATTGGTATATTATAGCTTGCAACTAGCAATTTTGAAAGTGAACTTTTTAAAGTTGACCAATACTCAAGTTTCGACTGAATTTACTATTTAAGGAAAGGAAAAATCGGACATTAACGAGCGAGTTTGAAGCGAATGATGCCTTTTATCGAATTAATTGTATCGAATAACTTGTAAATAATTGTCAATCCCATGATATTTATAAATAAAATCAAAATTACGCATATTAAATATAATATTGTTGGGTGCGTGATGGATTTTTCCTTTGCCTTGTTTTACATCAAAGTGTTTATAATATCAATTAATAAAGTGAAAAGATTAATGGCGAGAGTGCAATCGCTGTAACCGAGTGAAAAGCATCGCAGAATTAAATATGAAATCTGCATACTCGCACATAATAAAATTGTCGTGCGAATTCAATTATCAATGCACTCGATATCTTAGCGCCAAATCGTCTCGAGATTAAAAAAAAACTTTCGCGTACATGTTATTATTGACGAGCAAGAGTGACAACGCCGAGACCTGATCAATCGACAGCAGAAAACAAGCGGGATCCTTTCATTACGCACCAACACATTGTCGCGGGCCATTGTCGCTGGTGAGACTAGAGCGGGCAGCCACGTTCCCGCACACTCCTCCAATTATAAGGGCAAACAACAAGCGAGAAAATCGTGGAGGCCGGCGATAAAAGCTAGCATTAGCCACCCGGGAGTGCAAACTTAGATGACGTGGTTTCCGAATAAAGAGGAGAGTGTCTCGGAGGAGGAGGTGGCGGTGCGCGCGCATGGCTTGGCGAAGCGTCGGCGAGGGCTTCGGCTTGATTCGTGCACCTCGCGAGCCTTGGGCGTATCGCTGAGGCGGCTCGCGCTTCACCATTGGCGGGGGCGGCGCGTACCTGTGCGCGGGCCTCGCTCTGGCCCTCCTTCCCACGCTCTACCTCCGCGTGTGTCTTTGTCGTTAGGTGTGCGCGCGCGACGCGCCACGGACAACTGCAAACTGCGCCCCCACGTCGCCCCCTCGGCGCCCCGACCTGCTGATCCGCAGGTGCGATGGATCCTGGCCGGTTGTGTACAGGAGCGGCGGCATCGCGTCCTCTCGATCACGCGGGATCGGGGGATCCTTTATCGCGAGGTTATTTAATATTGGCGTATTCGAAGGGAGGCCGACGGAGTGATTCCATTGCCAAATGAGGGCAGACGTTAATGAGCCGTCAAAGCTAATCCCTTGGGCTTTGAAATGTGCATTGAAACGCCGAGACGCCTTTCCTTCCTTCCTCTCACATATTAAGATTCTTATTTAAATATTAATTAAGGATAAGTCGTTAGGGTGGACTTTCAAAGGATTGCAATTAAATCCATCCCAATGACGAATGGGCATTCGGATAAATTAGTCGGCCGACATTGGCAGATTAGCGTTTGTCGAATTTTTGAAAACCTATCCGTCTTATCCGCACAACATTCGTCGCTTCATCTTCACTCATTGCAAAGCATTTCTAGTAAAATGACTCCTTTGCCGTTGGTTTGTTAATTTTACAAATGTCTGTATTAATTTTTATTGACCTGAATATTTAGCCTAAGCTATTATTTCTAATAACGAATACTGCTGTTTTAAAATCAGGATATTAACGAAGAATAATATTGTGACGACTTGAGATGCATTGCCCGTAGTTTGTTAAATCGTAAGTATCAGTAGTAATTGGACATAACGTATTACGATTCGCCAACGTTAGCTAACATTGAAGGATACAAAATCTTGTTGCCAGTTTACTAACATTTAGAAGAATAGTGTTGGGTACTTTGTATCCGAATTCTAATACTCAAGAAAACTCTTACCTTTTCAGGCATTCGTATTCGTAACCAAGTGAACTTTGCGTTAATTTAAGAAATGATTTCTATTATTTTAATGAAAAATAGGTGGATTGTTTAGGTAGACAGTCGTCATAAACTGTGTATATAAGTATTTTTTTTTAGAGTATTGCCGCTACGTAAGCTATTCCTCGTTTTAATGGGTGGCAATGAATTATAAATAATGTGATAGTCGAGGTAATTATTTGATATGATTATTGGAGAATGGCCGGGCCTTTGGTAAGCTTCGATTTTCAGAATTGACTCGGAGGAGCAGCCATCTGCGTGGACTTTGGACAATTTAAAATTGCACGATATAATTCGAGTGGGCTCCCCGGCGTATATTCTCGGTAAGAGAAAGACGCAGCTATAAGCGCGTTATTTATTATATTTACATCTATAATCCGCTCAATGAGGCAGAGCGTAGCGACGAGTCTGCTGGGGAAAAAGTGTGGAAGTGAATGGAGGTTGAATGGGCAGGGAGGCGGAGCCGCCTTGCGGTTGCATAGATTAGCGCTTGAGCGCATAACACTCATTAGCGGATTTATTACTTGCTTTCCTACTAAATCCTGAGGGGCAGTAAAGCAATGCCCCCGCAACTACGCCTACTTACAATCCTTTGGGAGCTTCCACGAGTGCCTATCTGCTTTTCGTCGGTAGCTTCGCCCTCCCACATGTTTGTTCTTGTAACAGGCAGTTAGCGGGGCCACCTTCTTGATAAGCGAGCTAATGAGCTTACGCTCCGGCACTTGGAAAATCTGTAATTGCACTTGTTGCGAGCTTTGGCTACCAATTGCAATGCCCTGGGACTGGAACACTTAACCGTAACTCTTGCAATAAAATTGTTTCATCGGAAGACACAGGCATATTTGGCTCTCACAGGCAGATTTCTATTATTCATTGGAACTGGAAAATATCGGAACTTGGTTGGTATAACGTCAGTTGTGACGTTTAATCGCTACATACACACTTTTATTCCTGACATTTTTTTCTAATAACGCATCCTTCTGATATTTAGCACTTTTTAAGAAAATAATTTAACGCCACTTGACCGCATACGCGCTATTTTTTTATGCTACCAGGTTGCGTGAGTCAAGTATATTTGAAATGTTTTTTATGCGTTTTATGGGAAAAAGAATAATTCACGTATAATTTAACAGATAAATGCAACTGTATTTCTTTTAAATCGATGACACTTTCAACTGGAATCTCTATAAATGTAAGACTTAAATTCTTACGTAAAAGGATTTTTCATCTTTTTCTATTCAATATAAAAATCATGCGAATTAATTTGGCCATTTGCAAGTTACTATTTGTACGATGAAATGAAATTTATCTCGATTATTCATCTATTTTAAACTTTAAGAGCAATGGGTTAAAATTTAATAATCATTTAGTCAAATAAAATGAACGAAGAGAATCACTAATGATTCTTTAAGTTAGATACTCGATTAGTACAGCATTCTATTAACAATATTCACTCCTAATATGTTAAAAATCTACTAATCCCAAACGATAATATAGATGACAAAGTTTTTTATACGCAAAACATTAATACAATTTTGTACTCTTAGTTGAGAAATACATTAATTTAATTTTATTTAGAAATATTCACACCTTTGTGTCACCAATGGCTGCTTCCTTTCTTCACAAAACGAATTGAATCACTTGTTGGAACAGAACAATCTCATTCTAATGCATTTAATTACTTTAGCAGCCGTATTATTCGTGAATGATTGATGCATACAATACGCATCCCTCTTCCCATGCACATACACACACTCACCTCTCTTTACGTGTGGTCTATATTATATGTCTTGTGCGCGTGTACGTGCCTACTTTCCTATATTACATTACACTCTCTTTAGGCATGCCGTTATTCTGACAATTTCATAGTCATTGTTAAAGTTTTATCGGCCAATGAACGGAAAACTATTAATCGTTGACGAGAATACGTTGTCGATCCTAATTCCTCTCCTAGTTTACATTAATGGGAGTTTTGCCGAAATGTTTGGAACCATTATGAAGGCTTTGTTCGAGCTTTATGGTAAATATTTGCATTGTAAAATTGAATATCATTAGCAGCAATTTTACCATAAATGAATCTCAATATTACATGTAAATACAAAAATTTACAAACGATGTGGCTGTATTGTAACTAAAAAATATTATAAAGTGATAAATTGTACATACATTTTTAATATTTATTGAACTAGAAAACCTTCTGCAATTTACCTATTTATTTTTATTAAAAATTTGTTTATAAAAGTTATAATAAATTTATAGATTTGTTTTTATTCGTATTTTAGACGAAAAAATTTACCAAACACATCCGTTAATTTTATCTCATTTTGAATTTTCAATGTCAAATAAGATTCAAAGCTATGGAATTTTCATATTTTTACATCTAAAATAAGTTCAAATCTAAAATAATAATCCAATCAATACAATATATTATTGAATTCATTTATATGAGGGTAAAATATTTTAACGACATCCCCACAGAAATCGATCCTACCAATATTAACCAACAAATACTGCTTGTTACAATAACAGTCTACTCGTCATCCATAGTGTTCGAATTATTTACCTTTTCTATATATATATATGAGGAGATAAAAAATCGATTGGACAAGCATTGTGTTCGAGCAAGTTTCATACATTGATAATAAAATGAAGAGGTCCTTGTGCTCGTGAAGGGCAATCGAGCGCACACGAATGCACAAAGTTTTTGCTGCATAAAGATTTCAAACGTCTCAACCTCTTATTTTTCACCGGCAAAACGGAGAAGAAGAAGAAGAGACATTAGGATGCGGTGGAAAGACACTTTCACATGTTCTTGTGCATAAAAGTTGACGGGAGAAGAATGGCAAGGTGTGTCAGTGCCGGGGTATTATTGCCGTACATAAGTAGCGCGCATTGTTCAAGTGGTGAGCCGCTAAGGTATTAGAAAAAATATATATATACACAACCAAGGGATGTCATCTTCGCAAAACACTGGATTTGAAGGGTGAACCGTATATTTGACGAAATCAAATTAAGATGACAGAGTACTACTACAACCAGCCGCTCCCTTTAAACATCTGTTCCCGTGCATTCTATACTATTGGACTGGATTTTTTATTATTGAAAACTCAGCAAAGCGCATAGCTTTCGACAAAATAAGAACCGTACAATTTAATGAAATTACCAACTATCCGTGTCACAAGGAGCATTGGTGTTGTGGCTGCAACGGAGAAATACGTTACACATCCGCTTAAACTTCAAAGAACTTGGAAAAGCATTAATATGATTATATAAAATTTTTTATACGTAGAAATCGACGATAAATAACTTTTTTTCCCATTATACATTTTATTGCATACGCTATTCCGTTAATATTTCTTTGTGCACGAAGCACAGTAGATTCGCCCTTACTGAACTTAACAAATGTGCTTTGAAATTAAAAGACACGCTATAGTGAGCTAAATTGTTTACTATTAAAATAATAATAATAATTAAACATTTCAATCGGTCATTTTAACGAATAATATTAAATACAAATTAAATACAAAGGGACAAATATTGTAAAAACCATTCAATATTTTGATATTATGAGCATTTTTAAAATGTATAATATCACCAAGTAAAGATAATTTTAACATTAAAACTAACTTGATGTTTTTTATAAACACAAAAACCAATGTATTTGCGAAATTTTTATATTAATCAACGGGCAAAAGAGTGCGAAGTATAATTATGTCTTAATTTAATTTAAATTACTTAAAAATCTAACGAGCAATAATTTATTAGTTATAATATTTTTTTTTAATTACAAATTTAGGATATAAACAACTGTTTCAGAATGCTTTTTCTAAGCTATAAAATTATATTTTTCATTCCTTTTTTTTATTTATAACCTCGTTTTGACGAGTAAATCTTTGTAATTATTTAATAATCATTTTGATAAATAACCATGACATTACTCAAATAAGTCTCATTGATTTTTCAATGATATACAAAGAATTTTGCATATAATCGCTATTTTAAAATAAGTAGTAGGTATAATAGTAACATCGTTGCAATTATAATAGAAAAATATTGAAAGCTGCGAAATAGCATATAAAATTGATGAAAAATAATAATAAAAATATTCGAGACAAGTAAATTATAAAGATTCTCGGAGCGTACAACTAAAACTTAATTTAACTACTTAAGTTTGCGAGCCGTTGGAAAAATTCGATATTGTCATGTATATATCATGTATACACAGTTTTTATAACCGTAACATTGGCATTTTAACTCCCGAGGCAAGTGAATCATGAAAATAAAAAATAATCTCTCTACCAGCAGATGTTCATATTAAACAATAAAATATTTTTATAATATTGTAAATATAAGTATAAAACAATTAAGACACGGTTTCTTATAATACATATTCACTATTTATTTTAAAGAATTTTTTTATTACGAAAATGCAAATAATTAATATATATGGTATTAAAATAATATTTATTTTTATGAATTAGTAACACTATTTTATCGCCGAGGTTGAAACATTAACATTATAAATAAATCGTTTAAATGTTGAATTCCGTAATATTATTTTCAATCGTTGAAACAAATACAAATCTTCCTAAAATTACTAAATTTAATATATTTAATTTTTTTACGATTTTATGCTCGACTATTCATTCTAATTCATAAACTAATATAAAAACAATCTTGCGCTAAATAATAATATACCTTATGATTGATAGTTAAATATTCTCTTCAATTATTTAAGAAATAAATTACAATATATTATCCTTCATCTTTGCATTTACCTTAACTTTATAAATCTCATTGGTAAAATTTAACAAACATCATTCGTAATCTTATTATTACTTACGATAAAATAATGCAAAGAAGGCTTGGCCTTATTATGTGTTATTAATTTATAGTGACAATAGAATATCATTTCTAGGCATTCAAAGTTATCAAGAATATTTAGCCAATGTGAAATCTATTTCACTTGCTACCTCCCCCCCAACCCCCAACCCCCTCCCCTCCCCTCCGCCCCCGCCCCTCATATACGTATTATGCTCTTTCCATTTCGGTTTGCCCATCACTATTTTTGAAGAATTACTGTATCGGATCGTGAGACATTATTGGCCAGAGATTTTTTCCTCTCAGCAAGAAACTTTTCACGGGTTTTTGACGCACAAAGCCAACAAAAAGGAGATCCATTATCCTATTTCATCACCGACACCGTCGCCATCGTCATAAGTATTCGATCCTTTCCATCCCGAGTTATAATAAGTAGAAAAGAGATTTAAGCCTTTTGTATTGTGTTCACCCGCTATCTGCTTTCGTTTCTATCGCTCTACGTCCTTTTACGAATATCTGAAAGCTAGGTAACTAGATAAATATGGTAATAAAAGGAGTGTAAAGAAAGAGGGGGGCGAGGGGGAGGGGGGAGGGAAATACAAGCACGAACATCAGTGGTAATATAAGACGTAAGAAAAAAATTGTAGAATAATTGGAGAAGATGGAGGTGTAGTCGTTGTTATATAGATACGCTCGTTCAACGCAAGTTTTGTTGGAATATTTCGTATACGAGTCAAAATCTAATTGTACCGTTATTTTATAAACGAAAAGAAAAATTAAGTGAAATTCATGCTAGATTATTTTAAGGATATAAGCGAAAGGAGCATAAAAAGTAAATAAATAAATGTAAATAAAAAAAATGTTGTCTGTATATATATGTATATGTATACGTATATGTATGTGTATATGTATATGCATATGAATACAGAGTAAAATGCAATATTCCATAAATTAAATTCGAAGACAAGTTATGAAATATTTATCCCGCGTGGCAAGGCAGCAGTAATAATTAAAGGATTAGAAGAAGTGAGATTTTCCAAGGAAGAGTTAAGCTTCGGTTCGTCACGAAAGTCCCATCGCAATCATTCTTTTTATAATAGCAGATGAACATTGCTTTGTGGCAACACACCGAAAATATTTTCTTTTTCAGAGGCAAGATGTAGCATCTGCGTTTCCCTTGTGTGTGATTCCCGGACATTGACAAAGACAAGCCGTCAGCGGGGACTTCGACCCATCGAGCGGGAGAAGCGTATAATTGTCGGGGAATACGCGCACTGCATCCTGCCTCCTTACGGGCTACAAGTCACAAGAATATAAGCGCTATCAAAATCCGAAGTGTTAAAGCCGGATTTTAAAGGATTTCGAACGTAAATCTATTGTTGTTAATAACGTGAGTGCAGCTCTTACAAAGAATTAAAGAAAACATGTGTCGTGAATATCAAACGTAATTGCCGTACTGTCAGTCGGTGTGATGAATTCTCGGATATAAAAATAATAAACGTCACGAGCGCACATTAAGAGACAAAGTCTATTGCAACGAGAAGAATTAATAAAGCCCTTGATCAATAGCATTTTACCACAAGATCTGGCCAAACTCACTTTAATCCAAAGTAATACAACGAATGTCAATTCGCTTCAAGATTAACAAGATTATCCGTAGCTCGTAATTAGCTCAAGATCATCAAGCACGCTAATAAGTACCGCGAAAAGTCTTGGCGGAAGTGGTCTACTTCCGTGTATTAGACAAGTGTAAAAATCTTATATCCGTTATATCGGACGACTTGCCGATAAATTAATATCGATAGAGCTACTGCGGAATTTACCAGTAAATTAGAAAATACCTAGAGCTTACTCGTCTTACATGTCGCATACAATTGAAGTGGCCTGTGCGCCCTGGTAAACCAGAAAACATCACGAGGTATATAATACAATTTTCCAGTGGTCAACCGTAATACAGTCCGTAAACTAGCAAACCCAAACCCAAAGTCATAATTGACTTGTTTATTTCATGGCATTGTCATGGGGAGCTGCTGCAGGACACTCGTTTGACCGTGTTACCGCAAAATTTTTTGTTGCCTACAAAAGGTGACAGCTGTGTTCCTGTAAATGTGCCCGAATCGATTTAACATGCCTCTTATTCTCTTCACTTATATTCATGCAAATACACACACGCACATACGTTACGTTTGCCCCAGATGGATGAATAGGCTACACAGCTTGTTCGGTGGTCTTCGCTTGCATACCATATATAATATTATAACACAGAACGCCTATTTGTTAGACGATAAATATGTAACTGGAACACACTGATGATCTCTCCGCCCCTCCTTTCAGCGGCTGCGCTTTTTACCTTCTATGCTCTCCCTCTCCCTCCCCTCCTTCTCTCACCGCGCGATCGCGCGCGCGTGTGTGCGTGCACGCTCGAGTGTGCGAACGAATGCCAGAGAGAGAGAGAGAGAGAGAGAGAGAGAGAGAGAGAGAGGGAAGGACGGGGCGAGCGTGTGCGTGTGCGTGCGCGTGCGCGTGTGTCGGTCGGTGATTGAAAATGGGAGGGAAAGAAAGAGCACGAGCGAGAGAGGGGGGAAGAGAGCGATAGAGAGAGAGAGAGTGAGAGAGAGAAGGTTGAAGGGGATGATGTCAAGGTTGATAAAGGGGCTGTATAGTGTTATATAGGGATATTAAATCAAACATGACGAAAGCCACGACTTTTCCATCTCTATTATGTGGATAGTTGCGTAGACTCGGCAATGGAGAAGATGAGGTGACCTGGGAAAGAGAAAAAATATGTGCAAACTTAACGAAAAGAAAAAGAAAATGTAAATACACAATAAGATGAGTGTATATTCATACACACCGGCAGATGGCACCATCTAAAAGTCAAAAGTTCTCAAATAAGGAACGACTTTATATATTCATATACAGCAAAAAGGGACTCGCATATGGTTATTAACATTACATTACGAAAGTTAGGCGAGTATTTTCATTTTAATTCCTTTATGTAAATTAGCGTAGAGATCGGTTTACGTGGATACTATAAGCACATTGTAATATTATTCGCCAGTAGAAATTGTGAACATTTATGAAATACTTTATGTAAAGAATAGAATATTGCAATATAGGAAATACATTATTGTGTTATTTATTAAAAGATTTTGTAATATAAATAAATATCGTAAGCACTTTTATCCAAATTTCCTCTATTTCACGACGCTTCCTATTAAAAAATAGTTACATTACATTATATATATATATATATATATATATATATATATATATATATAGTATTTGTAACTGCACAATCAATTATTGGAACAAAACAGTTATTGGTTAAGACATAAGACAAAAGACATAAAACATAAGACAAGGCGCCTTTTTTAATTTCACTGAAGGTATATAAGAGGCTAAAACGAAAGCAATAAATTCTTATTTTAATACATTTAATTACTGTAAATTTTACATATATAGTTTCATAATCCAATTGAAAAAATAAAAAAATTAAACAAATCCGTTAACAAAATATGTTACAGGTATATTATTATTTTAAATCACTTTAAGTTTAACTTAAAGTTAAACTGGACGAATAAAAATCTCTTGAATATATATAATTGAAAGTACTATGATTTTATTATTATTGTATAAAAAATTAAACATACATACAAAAAGACAAACGCTTTTACTTGTTTTTATAATTTTTATATTTTTAAAAGATAAAATACCAATATTTAAAGTATTTAGCTTATTATTTTAGAATAAGGAATATTGAATTTTTACATAAAAATATAGAACTTTTGGAACAAAAAAAAAACGATATTTGAAGTGAATTCGAGAACCTTAGATATTCAATTTTCGAGAAATATGGCGATTGATTACAATTGTCGATATTACAAGCTACTGACTGATGCCTTTAATTTTTTATCCATTTGTATTCGGATTATTATCGAGACGCAAAATCAAATATCAACACTCCAATAAGTACGTGAGACTAAATAAAAAGAATAATGTAGAGATAATTATGTGATTTTATGAAGCTTCAAATTGATCAAATGTGAGAATATTAATTAGTAAACAGAGTTCGTAAGGAATAAAAAAAAAATTAGATTTGTGGAATATATGAAAACAAAAAATTTCTATAAATTTAATGCAATTAAATATAATAATACAAACAAATTAAATCTTAAATGAAGATGTTATGATTAAATACAATTTATACATAATTACATTGAATTTGCCTGTGAAGATATTAAAAGTTAAATAATAATGGTATATTATTTATAAAGAAAATTAAGTAGAAATATTGAATATTTAAAAAAATAGCAATTTTCTGTAAGCTATGTATTTTTATATTAGTTTAAATATTTAAATTGAATAAATTTACAAGTATTAGTAATAATGTGTAACTTTGAGGTTTTATAAAAAACTAAAATATTTATTAATAATCGTCATTTAAATTAAATAATAATGAGCATGTATTGATAAATTATTATTATAATACTTGTCACAAAATTATCCAATGAAATTGTTCACATAGCATATGCACAACTACAATCCATTAATATTATAACAATTGTATTTTATTCTATTAATAAATGTCCAACTTTTATTAATAATGAATAAATATTTGCTTATTATCATTATTTGGTGTACTTAAAATATTATTATAAAAATATAGTAATTAATAACTGTATAAATATAATAAATATGATAGTATTTTACAAATGAAACGGTTTCAGTAAAATCTTTTTAAAATATAATGTCATTAATATAAGAATTGAAATTAAGATTGAATAAGTTTAAATAGAATATTCTTTTTAAAGAGTCAAAAGCAATTGTTTATTATAAATATTGAAAATTTTTTTTATATATATGTGTTATATATGAATATGTACGCTAATGGAATCCGACCTTTTCAAAATTTATTTTTGTTTGAGTTAAGATTTGAAAAACAAGTAATTATATTTATTTTAATAATATTGCCTTTTCAATAAGCTGCAATTAAATTTCTAATTTTAAGATTTAGTTGAAATTTGCTATTCGAATACTTTTAAACTTTTACCATATAAAAAAAGTTTACAAATGAGAGAAGAAAATTCTTATCTACGTTCGTGTAAAATATGAATGTATATAAAATCAATTGTTTGTTAATTTTGTGAGTTTTAACGCGTCAATTAGGAATTATAAAAGTGTAACATTCCAACGACACTTTAATATGTTTGACATGAACTGCGAAATATTATAGTCAGTGGCAAGCTCGAACTTGAAGCAGATTAACGTATTATTGTATAGTACTTGCATTGCGTATAATGTTTGAATAAAAGTAACGTATAAATAAGTATGTATTCATTTAATATGCTAGGTATTGATTACCTTTAGATAAAGTAAGGAATGAAAATTATAGAATGGACGAAAAAATGTAGAATAAGCCTAGTGCGAGATGCTAATGATTTCTTTGACTTGGGTAGTTTTAAATATTAAAGCCGCACTCTATAGATTCGCAATAGCTATTATTATAAATACAAAATTTCCTGACCACAATACATTGCAATTGCAAATGTGTAAAATAATTATCGTGCAAAAAATATTTGCACGCTCCTATTCTACGGAGCAGGTATTATTGTCATGAAAACTAGTTTATCGAGCGTGTAAGCAGCCATAGATATGTGTGCATTAAATTATAGAGTGAACGATATGACTATATTTCGATCTGTTTTAGTATACAAATGGAATGGAGTAGCATTAAATGCACTTTCCTTGAGAATTATTATTCAATAAACAATACCATTGACAAATAATTAAGAGGATCATTTTGTTTATTTGCACAATAAAATGATCGCTGTTTCGTGTTTTTACGAATACGAGTGAAGTAAGTTTGACGAGATATGAAAAATGTTTGCTTCGAAATATTCAATGTATGCATATAAATATTGAAAAGCTTTTGTGATTATTTTACAAATAATTATGAGATAAATTTACGTTTGCTTATAAAGTAATCATAAAATGTTTTACAACATTTCGGTGTTTTTTTTAAATACGTTATATCTAAATTGATTAATAATATTCAAAAGTTTAACAATGATAATTTTTTGCATCAATGCGATTGTTTATATAATATGAGCACATGTTTAATTTAACGTTCAGATTCTCTTATCAAGTATGTTTAATTTCTTATTTATCAGAGAGCAACTTTTGTTTGAGCTCGAGGATAGCGCACATTGCCATAGCAAATCTTACATTTGCACGACTGTTGGCAAGTGATAACTGCACTTTAATGAAACAGAAGGGATGTAATTGAAAAAAGTAAATAAATCGAACATTACGTATTATTGTTGGCAGATATAGAGCTTAGTCGAACGGAGGCACAATGCAAAAACACGTTATAAAATAAAGTAATTAATCGACAATTTCATTCAGGCGCAAGAGCTTGGCTCATTATAATTGGATTGTAATTGACATTGGGAGGGAGGGAGGGCATTAAATAAACAATATCGGAAAAATTAAAACATTATTCCCTCTAACGTAAGCAAATGATTAAATGATATTAAAAAAAAGTCATCTAATGGAGAGAGCGTCGCTAAAATTTATTATCGCGGGAACAAGTTGCCGCGGTGAGCATTTCAAATTTATTGAAACGTTAATATATCGTATTTCGGATTAACTCGTTGCACAGTTAAAAACCAGTCGCTTTTGCTCATAAATTCCCAACTCTGAAATTAGGTATACTTCGCCGCATGCCAGCGATCATACCACGGCAACTGCACATGATCAATGGCACCATTGACTTTTCCAGCGCCGCTGCCTTCGTTATCGTGAATGCCCTTGAACGGCCTAAAATTGCTAAAATGTTTCTATCTATATTATTTTGCCGCCTCTCTCTCTCTCTCGCCCATTGCTTCACAATTATCGCCGAGGCTCCGCCATATATACCTCACCACTACATGGAATAGTGCACGAATATATTATACGACCTGGACTATTTTATGCGATTATGTGCCACCTCCCTACCTCTCCTTCCATTTGCAAATCTTTTGGAATTGCTTTGTAAGGGAAGGCCGATATCTCGATTGGAAACATCCTCGTACCTTTGTACTGTTTAATATTTAAAAACAAGTCATAAATAAAGGGAGTGCGTGTAAGTAAGCGGAGAAAGAAGCGGATCGCGTGCTTCGGGCTTGGCTTGACTCTCTCTCTCTTTCTTACGGCGACGACCCAACATGGCGGCGATCGCCAGATTATCACCGCGCGGCCAGTGAAGATAAATGTTGTGTTGAAATCGCCAAGGTATTAATGATATTGCCGCTATTTCTTCGGCAACTTGGCAAATCGCTTTTTCGGGCCTTTTATTAGTAAATCATCACCTTCTTTCCTCATTGAATTCTTTTTGGACGGCTTGTGAATAAAGCATCGCTAGGTTTTTTTTTCACTTCTCTTCTCTTAACTTACCCACTCTTACGAACATTATTGTCTAATTGGGAATTGTCTAGGAGTGTATAAGGGAATTTCAATTTATTTGGAATTGTTAAGATTTTCGTTGGCTGTGCTGCGGTTGCGAGCAGCCTTTTATAATCACAGGGCCAGCAAGTACTATCAAGAATAGCGAAGAAATTATGGTCGAATCAAGTTTATTATCAAATGGCAACGCTTCTAATCAATCTAATATCTCATACTCGAAGCAACTAAATTACGCTTAAAAATTATGTAAAAGTTACACCAAGAACACACAGAAAGTCACCATAATGTTTTTATTCTATATACACGCAGCTTAAAAGCAAGCATTTTAAGGAATTTTCTAAGACTTCGGAACTCCAAACTCGCCAATAAAATCCATTGCAATAATCATCTGCATAATGAAATTAACGCACACAACACGAAAGCTGTAAAACTTTTTATATAATATTTTTAAAGCCAAATCCTATTAGAAAATGGCAGCATTAGATCATCGTAAAAAACGTATTGCATTCATCTCTATTAGCTTTATAATTGCAATGATCAATAAAATTTTTTGTTTATTCTGTTTGTTGGTAGCTAAAGTCAACGTGGCACGATGGAATATTATCTACCTTATGGCATTTATAGGGAATATAAAATTATCAGTCAGAGAGTATGGAAACTCTGTATTATAGGCTCAACGCGCGAATGCAATACTCGATTGATGAAAGCATCACTTGCTCTCTTAAGTCTATTCCCTTTTCGTTCAATTTCTCCCGATAGCAGCACTTTGTTCCGATAACCGAGTCGACTCCCAAGAGTCATGTTAAAACACAATATAACATACCGCGCCATAAAGAGGCTGCCATCACACACGCACAGACGCAATAATTTGTTGCATTACCCTTGCAAGCTGATGCTCGTCAATGAGGAGAGAGAGAGAGGCGAGCTGAGAGCGATGTAATAGGGAGAAGACAAGTAATAGAGACAGACAGGCAAACAGACAAACAGAGGACGATAACGATAGAAGACGAGAGTGTGAATTATTTAGTGCGCAAGATTCATACGCGGACCGAACCCACCGTGAAACCGCCCCGCCTAAATAGTGCGTTAACCCATGATTTATGAAGCGACCCCACCTCCCGGTACCCCCCTCCACCCCTCCCTTCACTCGCCTTTTTTAACAGCATACGCGCCCGCGTATCTGTTATAGCGCTGTCGCGTATATATATAGAGCTCTGTTTTCGGCCTCTCCCCTCCTCTCTGCAGAACTTTCTTGTTTGTTCGGTTCTCCATTGCATCGCTCTGTCAACCCTTTCACATCAGTTGTAGCCTATTGTTAAATGAGAGCTCGCGCGACTTTATGCGCACATGCTTGCGCTTATTAAACACTCGCAATCATCGACGGATTTTTTAACATCTTTATATGGGACGTGCCTCGTATGAGCCCGTCTCCATCATTATTATAATTACGGTTATAAAGTACATTTATGCCCATGTCAGACGTGCATTAATATATACATATATATATATATATATATATATATAAATTACTTAATTGACTATCTGCAAAATACAGCGTTAATATTTAATGTACTGGGCATAAGGTTTTCGTGTTTCTTTTTCTTTTCTTTTCTTATTGCCGATTAACTAACCGACGTTTAAGACTAGCTGAAAATTTTAGAGCCTCTTAATGAAGAGACGAGAAGATATTTGGGTTATTGCGTATAAGCTTGTTATAAGCGTAAAGAAATTTACCGTAACCGACCGAAAGTTAGTCAACGTATTAGCGCACGTAACAATAATAGATCGTTGCAATTGCGCAAACTTAAATGTCGATCTTTAATTGCTGGAGTTGCATATGAATACACGTTGCATACTCGACTTATAATTTCTAGCTTATTATTTCCATTGTCATTCGTACGTCGTATTGATATATAAATATACTTATAAAGCTATACATACTAATTATTCGATAATTTTACTGTTTTGCAAATGCTTATAAGGTTATTACGAATTGAAGGCAATATCGACATGCTCGCCAACATTTACTTTTCAATGCCAAAGACTTTAATATAACAAGCGAAAAAATAGAGAGAGAAAGCAGTTCTCTTACCTCGACGTAATAACGAGTTATCGTCACACGCTCATCGTGCGTTACGCCACACTTTCATCGACCAATTAAACGGCTTGTGCTTTTCTAATAACACGCGGCTGAAAATAGCGAATGCTATATAAGGCGCAGGGTAAATATTGTATAGGGTCCGAGATATCATTCGGTCTCGGTAATAAAAAGCCAAAAGGAAACGAAAGAAAGAGAGAAGGATGAATTAAAGAAGAAAATAAAGACGAAATCGAAAAATAATAGTCGCGCAATCTGCATATATATTACATAAATACGGCTACGGCTTTTTTGCGAACTTGGTATACAGCTTGAATAAAGTGGAAGCCAGTTAAAAGGGTCTTATGGGTGCACACCGAAAGATCATACATCATTTTGACTTATGAGCAGTATTATCGTACGCTGCGTTTAAGAAGCAAGCCGCTCTCGCAATTCGCATCATTGCTTGCGAGATGCCGAGACATATCGATTCTCCCGTATTTCTTTCCCTTCTCGGCTTCGTATTCTTCTCTAAGCTTTCTCTCGCTCTCCCTCTCTCCCTCTCTCCCTCCCTCTCTCCCTCTCTCTCTCTCTCTCTCTC
>JAPYYT010001965.1:0-21820 GCA_030522565.1 Ceratosolen corneri
GGGGGGTGCGTCGAATGGTAGGGCCAAGGGAGGTGGAAGAGACGGCAAAACGAGTAAGCCGAAAGAAAAGAGGAAAGCATAAAGTTTGTACTTTGAAAGGAGCTTGCGAAAGAGTTGCGCATTTAAGAGGATTGGTATCCCTTAACCCTCTCCCTCCCCTCGGGTTTCTCGTTATGTCTACTCCTCTTTTACGCTCGCCACTTTATCTACTCGTGTACATGCGCCCACGTGCTTGCGCGCATTGGACTTTTTAAGTTTTTTTTTTCCCGTAAACAAGCGATTTCGCAGAAGCGAGGTGGTGCCCAAGACCTGGCTAATTAAAGAGTTTGCGATGCTCGCGCGATTATTATTCCAAATCGCAACAATTCGACAATCGATATTAATTACCGGGGTTAATCTTAATAAGCGTCGATTTATTTCTCAGCATCTCCGTACGCTTATTAATCAATGCACCTTTTTTTTGGAGTGAAATTGTCCTCAACGCGCCAAGACAAAACAAGCCCAACTGCCTACAATGTGGCTGCCATTGGCAATTACGTCGCCCTTTCGATGCACCAATTTAAAAAAATAATACCACGGAAGCGAGGACATCGAGTTGAGATGGTCGATGATGGTGGATTCGACGTGGATCCGTTCCGCTCCAACGCGTCGACAACTGATAATTGCGAGGATCGGCGTAGTCGGCAAGGCACTTTGGTCGGTGCATTGCGCGCAATCTCAGCGACACGAGGACGCGAATACCAATTGAAAGGACTGTCGTTTATAAGCATAAGCCAGCTCCGTTAAACTGTCCTTCCGTGCACGACGACCTCGGCGCCTCTTCTCCACACACACAGAGAGAGAGAGAGAGACGGGGAGCAAGAAAGAAACGAGCGAATACAATAAACAAGGCCTGCCACTGCGCGCCGCCGCCAACAGCATCGCAAATGAAAAATGATTATCCAATGCTTTTTCTCCGGCATTCTAATCGGCCATTCCTCCCGTCAAAACGACCATTCGTTTCCCTCGACGTGCACGTCGCCGCGCAAACAATCCCAATTCAAAGGCCCTCCCCCGACTTTGCCGCGCACAACTAAGGAGAGGCGATCGATGCGCAGACATCGACCGCTGCATAAAATATAGGTCGGCGCGTAGCTCAAGCGAAAGCTTCGAAAGCACGAGGAAGCGAGGGTAGACGCCCTCGCCACTCGAAACAACGACAACAACCACTACCCGCGCCCTTCGTCAATCGGACATTCGCCCGCCGTCAGGAGGAAAGCGAGAGGGCACCTCGGCGATGCTCCCCCCCGGGTAGACGGCCGAGCCCCGGCATCTATCACCGGGGACCTTGATAAATCCTGGCCCGCGGAGGAGAGGACCTGGTGGTGGTGGTGGCGGTGGTGGTGCTGGGAGGAGGTTTGCGGTGACTGGGCGCCGATATTAATCCCAAGTCCCTGAGTGGAGCCGGAATTTTTGTTGCCTCCCTCGTGTTTTAGTGCCCTCACCATTGTCCCGGCAACTTATTGTTCCTACTCGGCGACTCTTCAATTCTCACTGGCCGCTCCGTACTTGGCTATTGCGCCACGCTGATTATCGGGCGATATGTGCCGCGCTTGTAAACCGAGTTCCCTGGGAATATTCGCGTGTCTTTATCGCGGAGCGTATCCTAGGTATACCCGGGGGAGGTATCGATTCAACCTCGGCCGGCTCCTCAAAAATGCCCTTTAATTAGACTTGGGGCTGGCTGGGCTGCTAATGGCTCGGCTTGGCTGCTGTCTCGAGGCCGGCTTTCCCTTTTAAATATCAATAGGGGCGGGGGGGCGGGGGGAGATTTAGTGGGTGGGATTGCGTTTTATTGTGGCCGAATGAGCCTCGGAGCGAGGAGTCGGCCTGTCCGCGATTGCGAGGCGAGGCTAATAAGGAAGCGTGAAATGCACAAACTCGAGCCGAGCATCCTGCAATTAAACGAGCAAATAGATGTCGTGAGCTTAACTTTTAAATTTATCAGCGATAATATGGCCGATAAGGTTATTGGACTTTAATTGTTAAATTGTTAACGAGAGTAGCTTTACCGCTTGCAATCTCTGCTTCGCCAAACTCCCTCATTTAACATCATTGGCATTGCAAACAATAGAATGCAATTAATCAACCTCCTCCCCCATACGCAGTCCCCCCTCCTACCATCCCAGCCTACCATTTTATATATATGTATATGTATCTTTATTTCGACGACTGATATTACGAATTATGCGTATTTGTTCGCCATTGTCACGAGCACAATAAATCTTGATTCGTCTTTTTTTCCTTCTTGGCTTTACGACAACGGCCACGAGTAGGTCTTTGCTACGAATAGAATACAAGAAAACGCCCACCCGAACAAGAGGACGACTAACGGAACGAAGGAATGAGAGAGAGAGAGAGAGAGAGAGAGACTGGCAGACAGAAGAGATGAGATTGGCGAATCGTGAAGAATAGGAAAGCTACGACGAGTTAAAGAGGGACGAGTAAGAGTCCGCATTTTATCTTTTTCTGTCTGTATCTCTCTCTCTCTCCTCTCGTACAACAACTATAAGACGACCTTAAGACAGTTGCCTGAAATTAAAAATTAAAAATTGGAGTTTTCTAAACGTCGAAACTCGCATTGTATAGATAGCGGAAATTAAAGGACACGTGTGCATTGAATATTATTCATAATTAAACTCCAATGTCTTTGCCTACAATCTTACATTGAGATTTATATTAGTCGTGTATCATACAAGCTACTTTTTGCCATCCAGACGATCAGATATCGTTAGATATCGAGTGAAGGAATGCTGAATTTTAGAAATTTAATCACAGCAAATTATTGCCGCTCTTGCATAGAAATTTATCGCTGTTGGAAATGCGTTTACACGTAGCTGTATTTTTTATTTAATATTTGCCCGTGAACACGAACGTTGCCGCAACACACAAAAGTCTCTTTCGCGATGCCTCAAACATTTTATAATTAAATTCCGGTCAATGACATTTAAGGGAATATCTTTAATGGCATTTGTAACGCAAACTGTCTACCGCCACGGGAACGCGTCCATAGCTACGCCATTAACATAAATTAAGTAATTAAACATGCCCATTGTGCAATTTATTACTAATTATTTCACCCACCCCTCCACCTCAATTCGATAAATCTCGCATACCGAAACCCAGTTGCCATTCTTTTAATACGCGTCTGCCTGAATTATAAGACGAGGCAAGTCGATGAGCATAAAGTTCTCCTTTTCAGCCAATGTTCCACGTTTTCGTTTTCGCGCCCAATAAGCGCCGAGACATTCTTTAACCAATCATAAATAATTGAATCGATTGCATCAATAATCTCTCCCCTCAAGTACGAAATAATTGCTTAATATGAATAAAAGGCCACATAAATTTTTCATGCATCATCGGGCTCGTGGGGATGAGATTTTGGAAGAGGAGAAACGAGGAGGATGGAGAGACAAAAGCCACGTAATTAAAGATAAACAAGCAATAAGTGAAGAGACTTATTCCATTCCAATAATTTCAATCGTCTTTTCCACCTTCGTCACCAACAAAAATCAAAGTCCACTTGTCGCCAATTTCCCACACTCATATACGTAAGTGCGCGCGCGTGTGCCAGGCATAGAACAATCGGGCGGCCAATAATTCTGCGGCCCCGTGCAATTAAAATTTCGCAACGATCAACAGCATCCGATTTATCTCATTGGCAATCCTTCGAGCAGATGATCGGGTGAAGGAGACAAGCGAAAGCTTATCGCAGCAGGCGAAAGGCCGTAGGGAGCGAGGGAAAGAAAAGCGAGCACGAGGACCGAGTCCTCCCCCCCCACTCCCGCCTTATAATATGATAAAGGAGCATTATAATGGAGGAGGTGCAGTAATGTGCGCGGGAAGCTTGGTCTTCTCCTCGGCAAATCCGAGTCGGCCGATCATCGGCCTTAATGGGCCTGCGACGTGGCGTCGATTGCAATCGGAAGAGGCCTCGAGGGCCCGCATCTCCGGGGCGAGATGACACTTGGCCGTGAAATTTACATGGCTCGGGTGTTCCTGGCTACTCCATTGGCTTATTATCAATAGCAGGGAGGGGACTGTCGAGCAGTTGGTGGTTTTAACGGAGGTCGGGACTCGCGGGCCGCCAGGAAAAGCGCTGGAAACGCTGGGCTTCGGACCTTAAAATGCCGCCTCATTAGGGTTAGGGCCGAGGTGCGCACTACGTGTCCCGGCATAATTGTCGCTAGGAGAGACAATCGCCAGGACGCGTAGCGACGTCTGTTTGCCGGCTCACGTGCCCCGGCTCTCTCTCTCTCGGGCCCTCCGCCCCCTCTCATCGGCCCCGGCATTTTAAGCATTTTAAGCTTTGTTAACGAATTAACGCCTAATCCCCCGTAAAAAGCCGAGCCCTCGTAAAGAAGTCTGCGCTCGCGCGTTGGCTTTAGGGTTGTTGGCGGGACGGGGGACGGAGGTGGGGGGGGGGGGGGGCGCGTTATTGTAAAGAGCGAGTTGGCCGAGGAGGTGGAGTAAGAGGGGATGGCGAGCCTTCGTTCAGAGTCAATTTTCGTTTGGCGACCGATGCAATATTGCTATTCTATTGCCAATTAAGCGGAATTAATAGGCTCGAGTTGTAAAGTCGAATGGTAGATCTCGCGCGCTTCGAGCTCAATTAACAAATTAATAATGCAAGCCCTCGGCCCTCGCTGCCTCATCTCCCCCCCTTCTTTTTATTAATATTTCAAAGCTGCTGCGGCCCGTGGACTAGCAATCGCAATAGTTTCGTTGAGCGCCGAGCGAGCAACGTCACAGCCCAACAACAATACTTCATTACGAGAGGCTGCATTTTTAAAAAGCGATTGCATAATTCAAGGGCAGATCATCTAGTGCACCTGAAACATCATAATGCACACGGCAACTCAACTGATAAATCACGTGGGGCCTTGAGCAGTGCAGCGAGAGAGAGAGAGAGAGAGGGAGGGAGAGTGGGATTGCCTCCCCTATTTAAATAAGAGCGAATCGACTCTATCGTGCCTTTAATTTCATTGGCTGACAGGTTAATCGAGAACTATACAACGTATTAAGATATTAAGTCAGGCCTGATGAATGGCCCTGCCTCCACCGAGGAATTCAATATCGAAATTATTTATAACGTCATTGGTGCTCAAGTGCAATTTAATGGACTAATAATCGAGCGGCGAGACTGTCCGCGCGTCCAGCTGCAGCAGCGAGCATTCCATTTAACATTCCTTCCCACGTGCGGGGTAGCCCATCGTCCATTCGTATAAAACATAGGAAAGAAGCGGACGCATCCAATGACCGCGAATAAATAACTGTTTCCCCTAAAGAGCCGAGGGCAATGAAGAATCGGCTCCGGAAGCAAATAATCCAGGGGCGTAAAAATCGGGCGCTCCGGCAGCACTCGACCGAGTCTCCCCGATACCATTGAGGAGGCAATTATATACGTCGAGGAGCTAAGAGGGACGCTTACGCTCATCCTGGGAAAAGTCATTAAAGCGGTGGCCGCCGACGCAGCCGCCGACTCGACCGCGGTTTCGCAATGCGCGGCTGCGTAAATTGAACTTCACCTTGGCCTCGCGCGCTTCTCTATTCTTCCTAGGCGCCCGCGCTCTCCCAGAAAAGCCCGCGCGAACTTTCAATCGCTCGTATTGTTGAAATCGCTTATTGAATCGCGCCAGCACGTGCACTCTACCACCTCCTCTCTCTCTCTACTCCTCTCGCTTCCTCGGCTCGCTGCCCACGCGAATATTGAAGGAAACCGCACGCGCGGCCCCAGCGACCGCAAAATAATGACCGCCGCCGCCGCCACTGTACAGGCCTCGAATAATATTGAAATGCACGCGCGGACTTTTCTCCCTCGGCCGACCCTCTCTTTCCGGCCATTATTATTGCGCACCTATGCCCAGGTAGCCGGGACTTATCAGCGAGGAGGAGATTTATGAGAGAGGCTACGCGGCCCGAGGATGTTGCTACAACTACGAGCGCTTGTCCTTGGATATATTTGTCTGCCTCGCGCCTCAATTCGTTAATTCGGCCGCCTCTTCGTCGATTTCGGATACTTGGAGTGGAGGAAGCGTTTGCCATTGGATTTCGCTGGATGCGTGCTCGCCTCGTCTCCCTATAAATGCGTGGGTGTACTGCGTCCCGACAGATCGGTACGTAGGGTCATTGGTCAGGTTACTTGCGCATTATGCCTTTCCTCGCGGATATCCATTGGATGTTTCTAGGTACGAGGAACTCGCGTGTACAATTTTCTTATTTTCTTTTTTGATCGGCTCCCTGCTCATATGGCCAATGTATCGATGTACAGGTTGAACAATCTTAGAATTCTCTCACGTGACGGCTTTGCTCCTTTTCATACTCTATCGCACCATATTTTATATTCTATTGAAAATTTATGTTTATTAAACTGTAATCTTGAGTTTTTATAGACGCTAGCCGCTAATAATGCATGAGATGATACTCGGGTGTCTTCTAATTTCCTCTCTCTCTCTCTCTGTCTTTAATTGGAATTACTTGTAAATAATTGAGCTCGGTCCCTTCTACCAAAAGTACTAAAAGTACCAAGACATTTAATTCCATTATAAGAAAGGTAGCTACAAATTAATTTAACTATTTTATAATCACGGAGAAACTATCTTAAGTGCATTTTAAGCTGACATAGTTATAACGGTTTTATGCTCTGCAGATGGCAAACTTTAATTCCAATTGCCAGATTATAATCGACTTGTATAACGCACGCAGACGCCTTAATAGAAATATTTTAATAAATTTCAGACGACATACGTGTAATCGGGCTTTTAAATTTTAATTTTTTATTCCCACACGATTAACATCATTTGACCTCCTTAAATGTTTCTAATATTAAAATTAGTTTTCTTTCTTTTTTTGCTGCAATATTTTTCCCTCTCTACTCCGAATATATATATATATATATATATTTCTTTCTTCCTTTCACTAAAAAATTTAATGCCTCGAAAGTGTTTTGTTAATCATTATATTACTGATTTATAGCACTGTTTTTCTCGAGATCTGTAGTTTCAGTGAAGGCAAGATTTATTCCAGAATATAAATGAGGAATTTGCTTAATTTTTAAACAATAGTTTTGGCGGGAATTAAATTACAAATGTACTGCATTGTATAATATAAACGTAGTAATAATTCGAGTAAACAGACGATGAAATACAAGAAATATCGTTATAATTTACAAAGTCCAATATATCGTATATATCGCATTTGCATTTCAATTTCTCATCAAGATGAGTATATCTATGAGGAATCTTTGATTGCTGTTTTTTTTCCTCATCCGAGAGATAGGTTAAGAAAAATGGGCTTGTAGAAGTATCTAATTAATGCCAAATAATATTTAGGAGTTGATTTAATAAACAATTTGGATGAATTGGTACGTAATACTGGAAGTGATGGGACGGCTCAGCGATATGAATACATTTGACGTGTGTGTGTGTGTTGGAGAAAACGATTACTGGCTCTTCCGTATTGAAAAACCAATGTATTATAAGTATGATAATGTCTTTCAGAGTACGAGGACGTGATTTTAAACTGTTTCACTGGATTAGGAGAAATCTGTATCTTTTTAAGGCTACAAATGATATAGGAAAAAAGGACTTTTATCGAATTAATTGCGGGGACACGTCTGCGTGAGATAATTATAGATCGGCCGTAAAGGACTAGTTTATGAAATATATTTACGATTGATTTATCGACAAACTCATTGTTACAACGAAGCTCGTGTGATTTACTCAGGTACGCACCCGCACACACGCACGCACACCAATGGAGTCCAATAATTTTACAATGAAGCTTGTCAATGGAATTGTTGTGGAACAATTTATTTCTCGACAAATTATATTAATCGTGATGATCCAATTGCACATTATCATAAAAGATATTATAATATTGCACATTACGAAGTGATTTTACGTGCGCACAGTATGTTGGTTAAAAACGATAAAAACAAAAGCCCACCAGTCGGCTCCTATAGAGTCTAAATAAAATTTGTATTAACTTTAATGCATTTTCACACTCGATTTCATCCACGTGAAGGCTAAACTGATCAGCGTTGGTAATGGTCGACTAAATAAAAAGGCAGCCGGTTTTCTCAATCTGACGTAAATTGTTGAACGAGCGATAAAATGGAATTAGAAATTTCGTCACTCATTATAATTTTGCATTAAACGAGACGGCGAGTCATTCATTACACCGAGCAACACATCTTCGAGACTGGCTTTCGGCCGTTTATAACTAATAATATTTTATTGTTTGGCATAAAACCACCTCGGCCGACCTTTTTTTGTTAATAGCTCCCTAGAACGTGGACTATAAAAACTGGGTGACAATTCGTCGTCCTTCCCTCTCTCACTCGGCCTACTCTAAAAACATTCCATTTTGAGCAACTTGGGGTGGGTGGTGGGGTGCGGTGGGGAGTGGGGTGGAGAGTGTGGGGTGGGGAGGCTTGGTTCTCTCGAAATTGCTCAGCGTCTTCGTGCTCGCCGTTAAAATTTAAGCTCCGTCCACGCGAGCTTACATGAGAAATCGGCCGCATAGCGAAGAATTGAAATAATTTTCGAGGCTCGCGTGTGTGGGGCCGACGACAATCCGGGCTTTTGACGTAAACAAAGGTCGGCCTTATCGTCCCCGCGGAATGTCTTCTGATTCCACACGCGACTTTGCTGATGAAATAACCGTTAAATGAAGGGTCTCTCTCTCTCTCTCTCTCTCTCTCTCTCTCTGTGTATGTTTGCGGTCGCGTGTGTGTGTGTGGGCGCGCGCGCGCATATAAATACAGTGAGCGGCGATGTGGCGTGTGCTGTGAATCGAGAAAGAAAAGCCGCGCCGCCTGAATTATGCTAAATTATACACATTTTACAGATATTATGTTAGAGTCAATTTACAATTCCATGTGATGAAAGTGGCTTGGAGGTGAGCGCCAAAGGTAAATAAGAAACCCGTATGTATGTTGCGCTAAATGTCTCATTAGAAATGGAATCTCGCGGGAGTTCTTTTGGCCAAATGCTTGAATAGTCTTGGACTGTTTATATAATCGATCCTGCTAATTATTATCGGCGAGTGGTTGAAATTTCGAAAATCATTGACAATTGTTCGGCACTGTTGGCCAAACAGATTGAGCCACAACTCTCGCAAAACCTACTGTTACTCGCTAAACTTCGCAATTCCCGAGCAACTCCCGTGGTTATATACGAGCTCGTGGGCAAAATAATTTATAGAATCGCGGCATAATGAATGTCAGGTTGTTAAAATGACGAAGTTTCTTGTTTCGTAAAGAGACTGTATAATTACGTTGACTGCTCGCGGCTAATAAAATTCAATTGAACTGATAAATAGTGGCCAAAGTTCTCCCAAGGAATCATTCCCTCCCCGCGCCCCTAATAAACAGCTCGGGCGTCTCGAGTCAGCCAACGAACCTCCCAGCTGAATTATTTTTACCCCAATGCTAAAACTTTCACCACAATATAACTAATAGCTTAGCCTCGGGGCCTTTAACGGCTTATCCCTATCCCCGGCCACATTTATAATAAATATCGGCGCCCCCGAGTGGCGAACGCGTGGACTCGAGTTTAATGGCTCGCATGTACAGTAGCAGTTTCAAGATTTTCGCGAAGAATTGGCCGGGACTGAGAATATTTGCGCGGATTATGAATTTATGAAGCGTAGAGGACTGGAGATCGGCCACGACAATTATTCACGCGCGAGTTATTCGTTAGTTGCCCGAGATGTCGCGCACAACCTTAACCTCTCGCCCCGGCTAAAAACAATCGAGCGGCTCGGTAAATTCGAGGCCTCGATCACCAGCCTCGATCTGACACATAAAATAGCGGAGCCGCGATGACGGCTCTCTGTCTTTTTTTACGGCTGACCAAACTACTCTCGGGCATTCTTCATTTCAATAATAGCGAAGCTGCCCGCTCGCTCGCTCGATATAAATGCTCTCTCTCGCTCTGACTCATCGGGCCCTCGCGATCGTTAAGCCTCGAGTCTTAATGGCACCTGGGACGTGAGCTATTATCTCCACATAAATCAGCGAATCCGGAAATACCATCAGGTAGTTTGGGCTTGGTGGATGGCGCGTGTCGCGCGGCTCTTTCTACGGCGGAGAGCGTCTTCGCGACACGGAGTCGGCATATTTACGAGCTCTCGCGTAATTCAAAAATTTTCACGGGACGAGGGACGGCCTCGCGCTTCGCAATAATTATAAAATAAACGCCGGCTACGAGGCTGCGAAGATTTAGGGCCGACTATTATATGGAACGAAAGCGTCCTTCTCCGATCCATTATATATCCTTCATTATAACGTGTCCGCGCGTGTGTGTATGCGTGGCCTTTGCTTTGCGTTAACCGCGGCAACATTAAAAAATTTACATCTTATCTCCGAAAATGCGATTTCACGCGAGATTTATGGAGGCGAGGACGATGAGAATTTGGAAGAGCTCGTCGCCCAAGAACTAAGAATCTTCCTGTCGAAAGTCGTCGCTGTGAGAAATAGGGGTTGGGGGAGGCGGGGGTTGGGGGGCGGGAGGCGAGAAGAGGAGGGGTAGACGTAAGCTGAGCGGTGAGAGAAAGGAGAGATGAAATGGCAAACAGATATAATAATAATAATACGGGCGTATGATATTAACGGGCTTACATAGCGGGAGGAGTGTAAGTGAAACGCGGCATTAGGAAAATAAAGGACCGTGGGGGCCTTAATGCCCAGGCGAATGGGAATTCTTGGCTGGAAGAGCGGCGAATTGTTTATCAAGCCGATATTGTCGTGAATTGTCTTCCACGAGATTTTTTAATGGCAGATTATATAGCTTTCGAGAATTTCATTTGCTAGCGTTTTTTATGGCCCAGCAATCGACTCGAGTCGACAATTAAATGTTCATCGATAAAATTAAGTCATTCGAGTTCGGCGTGTTGTATAACAAAACCATCCGCAACCTCTTGCATTCGTTTGTCGTTAAATTCGTTCGCTCTTTGTATTATAATTAAATGGCATTTGACATTTAATCCATAATAGGTGTGTAATTAGAGTCCGTGGGTATATAATTGAGCTTCGAGGTATTTACAAATTTACCATAAGAATTACGCAAGTTATAAATGTGCGTGCAGTCAATAAGTTGAAATTTTAATAAAAAGTCGGAGTAACGTAGAAGACGTAAAACGTTTCTATTGCTTACATTTTTCTTTTCTCAACATCACATAGCACAATGAGTAATAATAATATTTTTGACAAATTTAGAGCTCACGTGAAACAATGAACTTTATTTCTTCTTTCAAAAAGAAGAAGAGAAAGGAGAGAGAGAGAGAGAGGGAGGGGGGAATTAACAATTTGCGAAGGAAATTCAATCTTATGAAATACATATCGCGAGCATTTTAAACAATAATGATCGTTCTATAAATTGAAAAAATGATTTCAATAAATTCGTGCAATCTGTAAATTATTACTAATATTAGAATAAAAGTCTCTGTATAATTTTAGAAAATACTTGCTCATAAATACGTTACGCAATGCATTATTAGATGGGAAATTCACATAAATCTTCATCTACATGAAATATTGAAATATTTTCTTTTAAGCCTCGGGAATACTTGGTAGCGCGAATTAATCTTTCATTTTACCTTATTCTGACCTATCTCATTCATAAATTAACATTTAAGGAATATTACGACACCTAGTTAAACTTGCTGGAATACATTAGTTGTGCCGGCGCTCACCAATACTCATCTCATAATACACAATGGCACTTCATAATTCGTCAATTAAACGGGCAGCGGCCATTAATGCTTCAGGAGCTAATTAATGCTTACTTTTTTTTCCCGAAAAATATCTGTCGTAAGAGATAAATTTTTCATCGAGAGTCCCAATTAAGGCCCATCAAGCGTAAGCTCACGGGCACCTCGAGCCAAAATGCATGAAAAATCGTCGGCCATTGAAATTGTACGTTAATTTGACGTAAATTGCGCGTGTAGTTGGACCATTTTATTGAGATGTGACAATTTACGGGAGGCAAAGTGATGAATCCGAGATAAAACTCACCGTAAAGGGACTCGATATCTTTCAGCAACAAACAACTGCAACTCAACTCAACGGCCTTTAATTTTTCTCCTTTGTAATTCTGATATCCGCTCAAAGATGATTTAAAGTCCGACGCTATCTACGGACTTTCAAGCTGAGTAAAGCAGCGTCTCTCTCTCTGCCGGCATTCTCGTCCGAATCGTTGGGCAGGTGCAGCCCTTCGGAGAAATAGCTTTGGCGATGGATCTCGTATCGGGGCGAGCGAGTCCATTAGTGCCGATTTATTTATAGGCTCGACAATCGGCAAGTCGACGCTCCCGTGCCCCGAGTTTATCAGAGACACGTCGCCTTAATATTATCCACGCGCTGCCTCCCCCGCCAATTTATTACAAATGTCCCGCAAATTTCCGCCTCCAAAGATCGCGCCCACCCCGACAAACTCGCTAAATAATTAAATTTCCCGCCACGCGCCCAATCGTCAATTCTCTGAATTTCTCGCGGGAGATACACGATCAATTCGCCGGCTCTCTCTTTTCAAAAGTCCATCCTCGTAATTGCTGAGAATCGAAGTAGGCCATGTAATTCGAGCATCCCCGCATATCCGTGACTGCCTTGGCTCATCAGCCCTCAAATTGGATGGCGCGTTCAATTCTGGCTTAGATTCATCAATCTCGGCGATGCAATTATGTTTAATTAGAAGTGGGAGGGCGAGGCCGATACATTGTGTCTCTGGATAGAATGGGCAGCTCGGTGGCGACGATCATTGGGAAATAATGTCGCGAGGGTCGTCTCGCTTGGGTCTTTGGAGTCTACCCGATGATTTCGTTTAGACGACGACGGCTTCCTCCCCCCGAGACTTTCATCACCCGCGCACATAGATTTAAGGAGCGAGTCTCTCGACAAATAATATGAAAGCCAGCATTTAATACTCTGCTGCGGCCTAATGCTTATGAGCTACAGAGCTGTAAACGCCCGAGTTAAAGTGACGTAAATGTGACACTGTCGCTTTACTTTACCCTCGCTGAAATCCTAACGATTTTTACTCACTTTATACTCGCAGCGCACTAGCCAAGCTCGTAAAGTCAGTCACTAAAGCCGCGCTCTACCTGCATTTCGTCATCGACGAGTCCATGCGCACGGAGCCGCTCGCCCCGAGATTCTCATCGGTCGCACGAATATTTCGAAAATGCGATAAAGCAGATTGCACGTGAATGCCATTGTCGTCGACATGCAACACTCTGATTCATAAGGCCGTCGAGGTCGGAACTCTCAGCTTACTCTTAACTCTTACTCAGCAGGGATTCGTTTTCACTCTGCGGCCCCCCTCGCCCCTGCACTCCCCTCCAGCCTCGTTAATTAATCGTCGCGAGCGGCTGCATCGCTCAATTCATCGATACGTGCAATTCACGCTTTCGACGAGCCTCGCGACGAGCTCAACATCTCTCCGATCTCTCCTCCTTGGCTCGTTAATTCCTCGACAAGGCTCCACGCTCCAGCAAAGCCGGGACGACGATCGAGCGATAACCGCGAATGTTGCCGCGAGCCAACGCGAGCCTAAAATGTCGCTGGCCCTGAAACTTTAGGGCGGCCCCGAGTTTACGTGAGGCGCGTTATGTAACGAAGCGAGTTGGCCGAATAGGTTATTCATTCGTGGTTATGTTGCTGATAGGAGCTCGAAATTCCCGTCGACCAATGATTTTTGCAGTCGCACTCGTCGAGGCGAAGGAATAAGTCGGGGCCGCGTTTGGGACTGACGTTACGGGGCCTCGTCGCCCCCTCGGATTGGCGCTGTAGAGCGGCGGGTGGCAGCAGCCCCTGCATACGAAATATCTAATCAATCATCGATGCCCCCGTCGTCGCTGTGTACTGTTTAGACACGAATTTCCAAGAGGCTCGCTCCACTCGAGACACCACGAGACTGTCGATCTAATCTCCTCGGGCAAGGGTCGCGCGACCGCCCACGTGCCTTTCGGCTATCTTCGGCACCAACATATCTCGGCCAGACGCGCCTCTAAGGCTTCCTTTAAGGCCCTTCAATTTCCCTTGACCTATCTGGCTTTTTAATTACGCGCGCTCGCCCGAAAAAGTTGCATTTGCTCGAGTTTCCGAGGTTCCGGGGATTCGCCCGGATTGGTGGGGAGTGGTGGGGGTGGGGGTGGTGGGGGATAGGGGTGGAGGGTGGTGGTGGTACTTCTCATTATTAGTACGGCTCGGCGGCATTATTCGGGCGCGCAATATGAAGCGGCCCGGTGATATTAATTAACTTTGTCCAAATAAGAAGTGGTTGTCATCGAGGTATTATTAATCACGAGCCACTTCTCAGCGTTAATTTAGACACCTATTTGCAATATAATGTATTATCACACAAGCCCGGTGAATTATCGGGGCAATAATTTAAGGCCCGATAGGTTGGGTGGGCTATTTTTAGCGGCCATTACAATCATTTAATGCGCCAATGCGATAATTGCCAATCAGATTCGCATAGGAAATATCAATGTCCACGGAGGAGCCGCGCGATATTGAAAGCCGCGACGCTCCTACGATTTATCTCCCCGACATTTAACATTATTAATCACAATGATTATTGCACTTGAGCGTCGGGGCTCCGCTTGGCCCAGCCCCCCCCCCCCTCGGCCCGCCCCTACGGCCCCGCGCAATCAGTCCTCCCGGGGGTTTCACGTAGCGACGACGCGGCCCCGGCAATATTTATCCGATCGGGGCCTCGTGGAGAGCCTCGGGGGCGCCGCCGCCGCCGCGACGTCAAGGTCACGTTAGATTGCCTGCAATTGTATCGCGGCCTTTTAATTGGATAAGGTATGATTTTAGGCTGTCATTTAAATTGACGCTCTAGGTGGACTCGTCGATTTGGCATTGGGCTGGCCGGGACATTTTAATTGCTTCGAATGAGGCAAATTGAATGAAGCGCCGCCGACGGAACGTGGAGCGAGGCTCGATCGAAAAGTCCAATGAACGAGAGGCAAATTCATCGTTAATTGTTAAAATGACTCTCTCGTGAGACGGCCAAGGATGGCTTCGTATGTCGCAATAAACGTGGCCGGATGCTCGATCGGCAATTTCCCCGATAATACCATCATCTTCATTCGTTGGCGATTAGAGATTTCGGCATTTGCAACGGCCACGTTAAATTTAGAAAAAAAGTCCGGCACTCCATAATCGGAGCAAATGACCCGTAATGCTCCAATATTACTCGAGCACTTGATAATAGCGGCCCCGTAATACGCGTGCCTCCCATCAAAACAAATGCAGAAACGGCCGCTCGGACTCCCTCCTCCAGCCCATTCGTCCGCCACGCGAACTTCCGCCTCCCACAAGATGTGTACACAATATATATTTGCGAGCGTTACAAAGTCGCGGCTAGAGAGCCCCGTGTACGCAGCAAAGTTCAACTTGACTCTCACGTCTGGACGTGAAACATGAAACGGAGCTCTCTGGGCGACGGGGACGGCGGCGGCGGCGGCGATGGTGACAAGGACAGCGGCGGGGGGTGGGGTGAGGCAGGGGGTAGGGTAGGCAGCCTCTTGGAGGACTAGGCCGTGTTTCCGTACGAGCCTCGGGGATACAGGTTCCGCGATCCCCGTGTGTATGTGCATTGGATGTATGCGGAGTGGGAGCGGGAAGGGACGTATATGGGTGGGAGGGAGAGCGCGGCAAAAGGGAGCAGTGCAACGGAGTTAGAAGCGAGAGAGAGCGATCGCAGGGCGGTTCGCTTAATTGCCCCTATCCATCATTACCCCCTCTCCGTTCGGCTCCTGACCGCGATCTTGTCCCTTCTCTCTCTCTCTCTCTCTCTCTCTCTCTCTCTCACGGCGCTTTGCTGCTTCCCTCTCAGCCATTCGTCGGCGGCACATTTGGATATTCGCCAGACCACGCGATGCGATCCGTCTCTCTCACTCCGTAGCTCTACATCTTTCAGCCTCTCGCTCCGCACTACCGGGCTATGTGGGCTTGCAGCGCGTCTTTCTTTATTTCATTTGCTTTAATGTCCTCTTTTTGTTTCGGAGGGACGATCTCGTTGCGTTTAGGAGGATCGCTTTGTACGACGCTAAATCATTCGGGGCTTGGATTAATGACGCAGGCTGCTCGCGCCCAGCGGCCCGGGATCCTTTGCTCGACATTTCGCTTTCTTTTTCGCGGCGTTTGCTCTCTTTCCCTCCGCGCGCTACCCAGCTTCCACAGCAGTGGCCTGAATTTATTTTACGGCGCTCAAAGGGATCGCTTCCTCTTTTTCTTCTCTCCGCGGGGATTTGGTCTCGGGGCCGCCGCGATGCGATATTTTCGAGGCGGGTAATTGTTTTCCGCCGAGTGACGTTATTGCGTGCAGTCGAGATTGTTTGAGAATAGGCGTGGAGATGATGCGCGACCTTGGCGTGGCGCGGGCCACGCAAATAGAATCAGAACGGGGATGCGTTTTGAATGAGTAACGAGCACTTTGAGTTAATAATAAAGAAATTTACGAGGGCTAAGATTGGCCGGGGAAAGTTCAGCGCTCGGGCGAGACGGTGAATTATCATTATTTAATTGCCGGACATTTGGACGTGGAAATATTTTCACGGCTCTGCCACTCGACGTCTCAACGTCCCACGGCAAAGAATCTCGAGGCATTAGTTTGAGCGCTGCCAAAATGTCCAAAGATTTTCTCCTTCAAAGCCGTTTCTAACAACGAGCCCCCCCAATTCCCCGAAAATGTCATCTACATTCTTCTGCGCTCATGCGTTCGTTAAATAGGCTGGACGACAATGTTGGAGAGTGCGCGCAAAAGTCACGCGCTATTAACTTTTCGAGAGGCTCGAGCTTCTTTCTAAGATGGAAAATACTTTTAGAGCTGTAAGAGATACAAAGTTTTATCGGAGCTTTAAAATTCCCTTTCTATGAGCGAAATGAAGCCAATTTTTCAAGCGAGTCGCAATACTCGTTTCGTTTCCGTTGCGCGACTAGGACAATCGGCCAGCGCAAATCAAATGAAAATAAAAGCGCCTCAATCAAGGTTATGATCGCTGAAAAAAAACCGATTGCTCATCATCTCGTGCAGCGTTAAATCATCCGCGAGATTCAAATTAATGAATCACCTCCTTCTCTTACATCTTAGCCGTCCTCGGCTCTATCGTGCTCTGTCCCACTCTAGCCTCACCCCACTCGCTAATGTCCACAAGACCTTCCTGTCTACTACCCGAGCTCATATACTTTGCATGCTGGGAATTATCGAGCTGGTGGTTGTGAATGATTTAGCTGGAGCTTCGATCTATGTTTCGCGGCTCTTCGCCACGGCTTGTTTTCGGAAAATGCGAAACACCTGAAATAGTCATGGAGTTGTTGGGTGGTTGTGTGTCGGTGAGCTTTATCGCTTACAACTTTTTAAATTTCTTTCGATCGCAGTGTTTAGTCGCAATGTTTTATTAACAACGAACATACTCTTTCGTAGCCGGCGATGCTTTTATCGCGAGATTTACATTACGTGTGGTCGCGGTCCGTCATTGAAAATTCCATTTCAAATCACTCACAATGAACAAACAAATTTCAATGCACCATTTATTCCACCATCTTTTCATATCTCGCTATTTGCCTTATTCTCGATTTCTCTCTCACCCCACCCCCAAGCTTTTCTCCCATTCAGCAGAATCGAATTATTTCTCGCTGATAAACAAACGAGCGTCTTGGCCGATAAAGCCGCGGAAACGGTTTTTTCTCTCACAAACAAGGCCCTCCATTATTATAATTCCAATTCACTATTATTCCCGTCCAATGCTCATTAACCTCATTGAATGCCTCGTCCATTTCATACAACTCAATTAACTCTTTCCAAAGATTAAATTATCGCTGGAGCCCTGTTCCTTTATCGCTTACATTTCGATAACTTTCCCCTATATCGTCATTTTTCATTCGCAGAAACACAATTAGAGGCTGATAAGTGTACTAATTGAGTGAGAATTGACACAGTCACGCACACTGCCCACAAACCAAATCCATACCCACACCTACGCATTTCATTATCTAATCTCGCTATTTTATCTGCAATTGCGTGGCCTTGAATCATAATCATTGACAATGATTGTTAAGAATAATTAGCGAGTGAAAAAGACGGCCGCTTAAGCCGTTCCGCATTTATTTATGATGTATCCTAGCTTATCGAATTACAAGTTGCTGTAATTAAGTTTTTGTAAAGTAAGAGAGACACTGCCCACTGCCCCCCTCACACTCACCTTTAATATATTGATTTGCATGTGGGAGTTTTTTTTTTTTTTGCATCGGTGGCTCGGTCGCACCAAGCCGTCTAATCGAGTCGAAAAGCCAAAACCTCGCATCTCTTTGTCTTGCTGCTTCACGCACTTCTAGTCCAGCTACACGCACGTAGAGCCGATCGGGAATCGTGATGGGGGTTAGGTGGGTGGGGGGAGGCAGTGTGGTCGCGGTCGGCAGGGTTGCACATCGCTCGTCGCCTTCTAGTCCCATAACTTATGTGCGACTGTCGCGCGGCCCTTTGTACGTCGCGAAACCGCAGACAGAGAGGACGATAGCAATGCCGACTGGTCGCACGCACGCACGCACGCACGCACGCGCACCTCTATAAACTCCCTCTCTCCCTCTCTCTCCGTCTGCGTATGTAGTGTGCGTGCATGAGAGAGATAGATACGGGCGGCTTTACCTGTCTCTTTCATCTCCCCCGTTCGTGTGTGTGTGTCCCCCCCTCCCTTTTTCTCTCTAAAAGAAGGAGCGACGAATCCTAGCCGAGTCGCGAGCATTGAATTTCGAAAAACGGTATTGTGGTGACAACGGACGTGCGTGTGAATGCCGCGAGTCTGTGTTGGGTATGAGGCGAGTAGGACGGCTCACGAGGGATTTATGAAGAAAGAAAAGCCTATAAAGCGACAAATGGATGTCGCGGCAATTAGAAGATTTAGGCTGGCGTACTTGGATCTACGATAGCTTTCTGTCGCCCAAGGACGTACTTTCGAGCGTCGATGGATTGCCATGCTGACGTACCAAGAAGAGAAATGCCTTGGTGACTCGGTGTAACATTTTGAATTACGTTTTCCCATTTATTCCACGTGAATGTGCATTTTAACGAATTTCTAACTTTAGAGGGAAATGGTTTTTCAAATGCATACACTGGCTACAAGATAACTGCAATTATTCACATTGTTATAATTATTGTTTTCTTCAGTTTGGAAATAACGATGACAGGAGCATTATATTTTTTTCTGATAGTGTCGGATGTATGAATGGCTCGTACGAATGAATAATCAATATATGTTAAATTATTATCAGAAGCGAATTATAATAAAGTTGAATAAATGCGTATTAAATCATTTGAATTCTGATGAATTTCGTAATTATCTGCAATTAAATTTCAGATCTAAGCAGTAAAAAATGAATATATGTATGATTATAAGGCGATTATATTGTAATTGTTTGAAGGATTAATTAAGAATGGTATACTTATGAAATGGCATAAATCTTCGAATGGTGTAATTACATGTATTACTACTAATAATAATAATATACATACATATTTCTCTTTAAAAATTACTTGACGTTGAAAAGAAATTAGCACCGTTTTTATTCGTTATTAACAATAATTGTGAGCCTATATTGTGCAATCGTATTATTATTATCATTATTATCATTATTATTATTATTATTATTAGAGTTCGCACGAGTATTTAAACTAGAGGAAGAAAAAGTATTTTATAATTAAGTTTCTCATGCGGTAATTATAAATAATAATTATAATACTTACCAATTCTATTTTAGATGGATGTATGTAATTAGCGTTACATTTGTATTTATAATTTAAAATTGAGACTAATAATAGTTACATTTTTCGTTTAATCGACTTCACTTGCTAATAAAGTTTCAACCCTAAAATGTCTTACAACGGTAAATTTCAGCCACATTTTAACCAATAATTGTTAACCAATATTAATTGTATCAAATAGTTCAGAGACAAACTTTAAATTCGCTTTAAGGTTGCAGGATATTTGCAATGATGCGTTAAGAAAATAATGCGGTAATCGATATTTCCAGAAGATAAGTAATCGATTATTCAACTACATTGTAATATCGTTAGTAACTCGATTTTTTATATCTACGTTTGTCATCTCATAATTTTCTACTGTATTACATAAATCATGAAGCTTGATGTTTAATGTCAAACGACATTATTTTGCTTTATTTTTAAATTTCTTAAAAATAGGTTTCGTCTAAAAGCTAAACGATAATGCACAATGATCGACAAGTGCACAATTAATTTTATCTAAATTAGGTCCTGGCTGTTAAAAAACAATTACATGAAATGTAAAATACCTTCGCCGAGTTGTTTCCAAACTTGATGTAATATTAAACATCACTACGTATTCATAAATACGAAGGTATTTAATTTTAAGGGAATTATGCATTTTAATCGATTTTATACACATACTTACTTCCAAGGTAAAATTAATCCTTTTTCATAAATATTTGCATGCATATTTTATGACAACCATAAAATTGATTGATTTTAAATTAAATAAAAACGATTTTTTTTTTACTTCCTTTATAAAATCCTGTTTTTAACGTGGATAATGAGGAAATTGTTTATCCGGCCAGCAATTCAAATAATCTTCATAGTCTTCGTAAGAATAAAGCGAGACCATATTTACTTTCAAGCTAGACGTTATTCGCGTGAAAATGTAAAAAATTTACACTAATTATATTCTGAATATTATTCTGAATGCATTACGTGATTTATCGCGAGACATTATTATTATTATTTGTTATTCGAATATATATGCATATATATATATATATATATATATGTTTAAGTTATTTAATATTGAAATTTATATTTCAAATACATTCTACACTCTCGTTTTATTCTATATTTTGATTTTAATGCTATATTTCATTTCATGGGCATGAGTTTAAAATGTGAAGGAATATAGAGCAATAATGATATTTATTTACATGTTTAATATTATTCTCCGCGCAGCATTAAAATTGCAATTAACGTTTAAAATTCTAGAATAATTGTATCCGAGCGCATTGTTAATATGTTAATGTGTTATTCGTTAATAATGGCTTGTCTCTGGGAGGGCAAAGTATTTTATGGAAAATAGAAAAAGCAAATATAATATTGCCGTTCAATTAGATTAAATTATAGAACTCAATGTGAAATGTTATTCAAATGAAGAAACGAGTCATTAGGGAGATTATACTTAAAATGTTAGATCAGTGTGATTATTACTGGATGTGAATGATAAAATAAATAATACTTCATCTAGAGTAAGAAATTCAAATGAGAGAGGAAAAGAAACGTCTGTTAAACGTTTCTCGAACCTGAGAGAGAGAGAGAGAGAGAGAGAGAGAGAGAGAGAGAGGACAAAATACGAAGGTCCAAGGACGACTCCCTCAGTTGTCCCTCTTTTCTTTTATAATAAGAAGCGTGCAACTGGCCATATAAATATAAGAGCGAGCGAGAAACCCTGGCGGATCGTTCAATTGGGAGTAAGAAAGATGGAGATAGAGATAAATAAATAAAGCAGAGGCCCAAGAGTAAGGAAGAGAGACGGACAGCGAAAACGTCGAACGTCGCTGTAGAGCAGAGGCTAATTAACGCTCCCTGTATATGTGATTCCCGCGGCAGCTTCGTGTCTCTCCCTCCCCTTCCCCCCTCCCGCCCCGCCCACCCTCCTCACCATCTCCTCGCCCAGCTCACGTACGGCCCTCCACATGCACACGAGGTACGCACACGAGCGTCTGCCGTTTGTCCTCCTCGTTGTCGTCGTA
>JAPYYT010001967.1:0-21810 GCA_030522565.1 Ceratosolen corneri
TCACGTGCATTGCAAGGCGCGTGTAGTAAAATTAACAGACAATATCTTCTAAGAACCCACGCGTAGTTGCCAAACATCGTACGAGTTGCTTTTACACAAAAAAGATGCATATTTTGAAAAGTGTTTACATCAAGCCACGGGCCGAAGTGTCGGTACAAGATTTCACGCGCCAACCCGGCGGTCCGACACGCCGTCGACCGCCACTTTGATGACTCCACCGCCTAAAAGAGCGTCAACACTACCAGTCAAAGGGCATCAATGACAACTAAATAATTAGCTCTTAATCAATCACCGAAAATTCCTACTCTCGTAGATGAGCAAGAAACATCCCCCCTCGACTTAAGACTTTAAATATCGCGTCTTCGGCGCGCTACACCAGATCCCGATTAGTCTCCAGATCGTAATACCGATCTGTCAATCTGCAAACTCTCAATACAAAGTTGTGTATAGCGATGAATAATTTTTCAGCGACAAGTGTATGTAATAAAATAACACAGTTCAAGGTAGCGAACTGAGAGGGAAAGAAATGCTCTGGATTGTGCTACTCGCTAGACAGGTTTGAAACAGAAAAAGGCAGCCGCAAACATTAAATCGCCCCTGTACGCAAAGATAAGTGCGAGCAAGCACGGGTAGTATAATCAAGGAAGCCGCTACTGATGCACAATTGATCAATTGCCCGCGGCATAATAGCAGTAAGCAGAGAGATCAACTCGCAGGTATTTCCTGTTGATCTAGAGTGAACACAACAAGTCCATGCTTGGTGACATCAATTTACGCCTGAATATTGCAGCAGTGTAGACTACAACGACATATAATTCATAAAACCGTAACACCACTCCAAGCGACGTTATATTCAATTTACGCCTGAATATTGCACTGAAATTAAACTCACGAAACTCAACACATTTTGTAAATTCACTTCAAAGCTATTGCGGTAATCAATTCATTTCTGAATATTAAAGTAGTTCAAGATTTGTAATTCAAATTTAAAACAGCATTATAATTATACCACTACGTCTAAAGACAGCATTATAGTTCAATAGATTAAAATAAATACCATTTTACAGCATAACCCACGCCAATTGGCCTCTGTTTCGTTCTAACTTGCTATCTCTCTACCTCCACTGTCCGCCTCTCCCTCACATCACCTTAGGAGAGTTTTTTCTCGCGTTAATTCCCGAACATTTGGTCCTTCGAGTCGGATTAAGTGGACAGAAAGAGATCGTAGAACAATAGAATCCGTTCCGACGCGACTTTCGACATTCATTATTCGAGTCGAAGGGAGAGAGGAATAGTTGTGCAGAACTGCGCAAGTGTTATCCATCCGACCCTGCTGAAGAGCATTTTGGGCCGGACCGCGCAGCTTCGCCGCAAATAGATGATCAATTACAAAGAGAAGGTACATATAGAAAAATCTATGGAGATTACCAAAAATTAAGATTAATAAGTTTATGCGAGATCGCTTGGAGTGGACTGCCTTCAGAAATATTTTCACTAGTGTTGTCTTAAATAAGAAAGGACTTAATGAGCCAGAGAAATTGCACTACCTCAGGAACTGCTTAGAGGGAGAGCCCTATCATCTAATAGAAAACCTATACATCGAAGATGACTCATTAGAAGCTTGTTGGACAACCTTGGACTATGGACTATAACAACAATGAAAAGGTTCAAACGCACAATAACCTGCTACTTGCCTTCAGATACAGCAAGTTCAAGCCCACAATAACCGATGAGGCCGAAGAATTATGCCACATGATTAGAGACACGAATTAAAGGTTAGCTTATGAAGAGAAGAAGCACAGTTTGAGGGAGGTATGTGTGGTATATCACGCAACTCAATTGTTTGGCCAACATCTAAGTAGAGAATGGGATAAAACGGTAGGACCTTACAAAAGGTACCTAGCATACGAACAGTTATATCAACTTCTTCAGAGTAAAGTGTTAAGCTTGATAATGGTAGAAATACCAAATAAGGCTACCCTCCTAAAGAAGTAAAAAAGAAAAGAATCTCTGCTCACATTGCAAATTCAAATCCTATTAATATGACAAAGGTAAATACTGGAGAAGAGCAAAACCCAGCTTGCTATTATTGCGAAGAAGCACACTTAATGAATGATTGCAAAAAATTTAGAGAGCTGTCTTTAGATGAAAAAAGGAAATTAGTCTATAGAAAAAAGTTATGTTTTGTACGTCTAAGAAATCATGGATAATTTATAGTAAGAAAGGATGTGATATTTGTAACATAGATAATACCCTATTACATTCAAGGGAACAGATAAGTATAGTCGGAAGATGCAATACTGCAAAAACTTAGGACAATGGTGGAATTGTCAATCGGGAATTTACTTGTGTTACTAATTCTCTTTTAGCTACTGCAAGGGCAGAGACAAGAAATAATAACTATAAATTGAGGTATACGTATACTCATTGATACTGGAGAATCACATCTAATCACACTTGTAATCGTTAATGCACATCTTCAAATATTACATAGAGGCACCCAAATCACTTTAGTACACATTCGACAACGATATTGGATTCTTGGCGGTCGAACTCCAATCAAGTCTTACATCCTATGGAAGGTAATGGAAAACGTTAGTGAAATCGGTAAAATATCATCTGAAGCGTACGATGAAGGACACGTTAGTAACAATGGAAGAGTTTAAAAGCCTGCTCTTCCAAATCGAGATAATTTTAAATCCACGTCCACTGGAACCATTGAGTGATGATCCAGAGGACGTCTCGACATTGACACCAGGCCATTTCTTTGATAGGGGGCCCGATCACTGCAATACCAGAACCATCAATGTTGGATTTGTCAACTGGATTTGAATAATATAATTGTCCCTCAATATAATAATATAATTGTTATAATTTTTTTTTAATACTGTATTCAAATTACTCATAAATTTAATAATATAGAAAATTGATATGAAAATAAAATTGATTCAATTTTTTTTTTAATTTACCTGTGCTTAAAATAAATATTTTTTTAATGAGCTAAACAATTTTACAAACATCTTTTATAAACAAAGTTTAATATTTTTTATTATAATGGAATCACTATAATTCCGTGGCATATTTACACTATTAAATCATTGCAATACCCAACTGTACGTTACGGCCTGTTTTAATTCATTTGGCAATTGTATTATGAATTAATTGATTGTAGGTGTAAAATTTTTAGTACAACTTTTCATGATGCTTTCGTTTTTCTTTTTATTACGGACAAACTTTATTAGGATTTTTTTTAATCGAGGCATCAATAATTTTTTCAGTATAATGTTTAATTTAATTAAGCTAAAATTTATAATAGCATTGAAAAAAATTATCTTTTTTATTAAAAAATATTATAGAATAATTAAAAAAAAAGTCTGAAATTAGTGTTCAAGTCAAATTAATTTATTTCGTGGAAACGTCGTTTATGTAAATTATGTAATAACATTACAGATTTATTTTTCTAATATTTAATGATAATTATTTCTTTGTGTATTAAAAATTATTTGTTGTTTATCTACAAAATTTTTCTTTAAAAATCCTTATTAATTATTATTAATAATTTAAAAATGTAAATGAGGCTCAATATCAATTTTCATTATCGTAATTTTAAAGTATAAAGTTTTGTTACAAACATTATTCAAATTGTACATCTCCTTAGAAATTCATACGAATAGAAATTTTATTCTTTAAATTGAATTTAAAACTTTTTTTTCAGTATTTTATTTATTTATAAAATTATATTATGAATTTGTTAAATCTAAATAGTTATTTTTTTATCTACTGTTTTATGAGCTTAGAGATTGTAAGCGAATCTCAGGATCAAGAGGAGTAGGGATGAGTAGAATTATAATAACATTAAACATTGATGGTCTATTGTTGCTTATTCCTTTAGAATCTTTACGATGCCTCATTTTCTTTATCTGTTATTATTAAGTATTATTTTCTATAAAGGTATTACAAAATTTATAAATCTATATTTAATTGTGGAAATTATAAGTGTAGTCCTTCTAATGATCTGTTATATTGAAATAATATTCTTGTGTCATCAGTTGTAAACTAATGTAAGATGAAAGTAGTCCTCTAAGCGTTTATTTATGGCAATCTATATGCATATGATTATCTAAAATGTTAAGTAAATAAATGTTACGTTTTTCAGAAATATTAATTTAAAAATTTCTAATAAATGTAAATAACTTAAAAATAACTGTTAATTATAATTTAGTTATAATTTGAGGAATTTAAAGTGTGCTGTAGTTGATTATTTTCAGAAAATTTTTTATTTCGTGTTTTTATTAAATCAAAAATTATAATTTGCCAAAACAAAATAAGAAAATTTATTTATACGAAATCTTAAAATAAAATAATTAAGATTTTATTTGAAAATATTGTAGACGAATAAAGTATATGAATAAATGTTTATTATTAATATAAAATAATAAAAAATATGATCTGATTTTATTCAAATTTATTTTTTAGTTTATTTATTTTACAAAAATTCAATGAATATTAACGGTTTTACCAATAATTATTAGATATATGAAATAAAAATATGAAACACTTGCGAAATGTTTTACAGAATCTGGTATTGTTTATAATTCGAAATTATTTTTATTAGATTTTAAATATACATTTGCAATATAAAGGTTAAGGAGCTCCAAAAATATTCTTATTGAAAGAAGAAATTCTATTTTAAATAATTTTCCATAAAAAATTATTCATATTAGTTAATTTACGATAACATATTTACATGTAAATTATATTCATCTAAAAAATGATAAACTTTTTCTTGAATATAAAATATTTGTAAATGCGATTTTATGTAAGTGTAAGGGAATTAACCCGAGAATGAGCTCTCCCCAAGGTGGTGTGAGGGAGAGTCCGACAGTGTTAGGAGAGACGGTAGGGTAGAAATAAGCTAAAACGAAGACGGCGAATGTAATATTGTAAAACTTTATTGAAAATATACAGAAATAATTAGTGTTAGTGTAAATTCCGCACTAACACAATATTCAGGCGTAAATTGAATATCCGCGAGGTTTGCAAGATCGGTTAATTATAAGTATAAATCAGTGTTGATTCTAGTTGATGTTGATGTCATTATATTCCATACTCTATTTATATATCAATTGTAGTTCATATTTATGTCAGTACGTTCTAGACTGTATTTATATATCACTAATTTTGCCGAAGCCCTGCTGAATGCGTAATGTGAGCCAGCTAATCTGCGGTGCTCAATGGTTAAATTAAATGCCGACTCGCTCTCATTAAGGTATTAGAAATATGATAAATATCGGTAGCTAGCCGTCTTTTGCTACTTGTTACTTCCCACCTTGATCCTCATGGGGCTTTTAATGGATGGCGCAACCTAGAGCCTTGTTTGCGCCCTCTATCGGTCATATCCGGGTGGCCGTGACAGACTAGGAGGAGAAATGGCCAGCAGGGAAGTTAACTATAATTGTACCGAGTGATTGTCAGCGTCGGGTCGAAGCTTCTTTGTAAATTTTACCGAGTCGTTATTGTTTTGAGAATTTCCTTTTGAGACAACTTCAAAGTTGAGAGAATTCTCACCCACAGCGCGCTTACTGTTTATATAAGAGAATATAGTTTATATAAGAGAATATATAAGAGAAAATACGTTTATTTATGTTTTCAATTAGTCCGATTGCAGGCTGATCCGAGTTACCTTTATACATTGTGAGTTAAATGAATGAGTGCAAGGTATAGTTTAATAATGGGGCTAATAAATGTAGTACTCGATGGCAATTCGGAAGGCACTTGAGAGTTGATGAGGACATGGAGCTGGCGAGACATGGAAGGAAGTCCAAGCGGCGATTGACGAGTTGTAAGGCAAAGCTACGGAAGGAGTCGAAAGGTGTTGAAAGCCTTACTGAGACGCGTCTCTACCTGGGGTAGAATTTTTTCCAGCCAGTCGTCTCACCTCCTCCTCCACCGTCTTGATCTGATTGGTGAATTGAGAAGCTCGGAGTTGGAGTATAGTGACCGATTGACCGACAGGTGGTCAAGAGCATGGATGTAAAACATCACATTACTTCCGTTACATTTATAAATAGTATTTAAAAATATGTATTAGAGGCTCGCCTGATTTAAGTGTATCATATCTACGTGCTTTCATTTTCAGTTTATGTTGACACATTGATAACACTACCAATATTAATTGCTCTCCGCCAGGCATTTCAATTCAAAGCACTTCTTTATTTATTTGATGATAGATGAGAATTGATTCATTATATATTTTATTGGCTAATAAGATAAAAATCGGTTTTATAGCGAGTTTTGTAAGCCTTTCCAAGACAAAACTTGTACATATTTGCTCAACATTCCAATCTTGATCGTTTTCAATTCACGTATTCTCACATGTGCATAGATAAAGTATAACATATTTTTTAAAAACAAATGCAATATCAAATATTTTTATGCTAATGCTTATAAATTTCATTAAATAAAACAATTAATTGATAGCAATACCAAATAATTATTTTATTTTAACAGATTAAATCAAAACACAATAAAAATTTTCACTTACGATATACAAAATACAATAGTTATTTATCTTAATACCTAATCAAAAATAAAAATATCTTTATTAATACTTTACCTTTTACATTTTCACATTGCAATGAGCTTTAATTATTCTAGACTTTTATGAAATTTAATCCAAACAAAGACTGATGGTGTTTCGAAAGTAATTTTGTAATAACGTATAACCAGATTATAACGTCGTTTTCATAATTCAACATGCAGATTTGACTAGCACCTATACTTAAAAAATTGACAAATATTTGTAAACAATTATATTATCTTTACATTAATATCTTTAACAATAAAAGTTTACGAAACAAAAAATATCCTTCACATTAATATAAATAATATGAATAATATGAATCTAAATGAGCGTAATCATCCAGCATGAAGAGCTTAGATGTCGCCTTAAAATATGTATAGATCTCCAACTAACGTCTCACCTGCAAGAATTTTGCAGCCACCCAGCTTCCATGACCAGTTGAGCATAGAGGAAGGGAAGAAAACAGTTTCACAGCGTCTAAAATAAATCTTCGCCTTGAGGTTATGAGAAGAAGGTAGCGCCGGGAGCTGGCTAATTAAGTTAACTAATTGATTAATTAATTAACGAATTAAGTTGACTCGGCAACAACATTGAGTCGGCGGGGTTTGGTGAGAGACAAGGACCCAGGAGAATGAGCCTCCAGCATATTAACTCTTACGGCATCGCTATTTCTGTGTCAAGCCAAGCAAGTACGGCTGAACTTTCGATTCGGCCAAGTGGCGAGGAGATGATTTCGACACAATGCAGCAGCGACATGATATAGGAGGCCAGTGGGATCGAGGTTAATACGGCGGCTCTTGATTTTCAGATCGTTGGTGTTGCGCGTGGTTTACACCGAGTTTTTCGACTGATATATGAATTTAGTAGACTTGCCGTGCCTGCATACGCTGAATTTTGCAAATGAAATATCGTGGTAAGTATTTGAATGTCGTAACAATAACTGTTGAAAAAAATATATTTCTCAAAACAATGCAAAAATGAATAGTGAAGTAGTACTTAAGTAATAGTGAAGGTGAATAAGATGCTGCTAGTTAATTGTCCGTTACATTATTAATGAGTGAATTTTTATATACCTGTTAAAATATATATTTTTATAAAAATGTTATAAATAAAATTTATTGTGTACAAGTTGTGAAAGTAATAGGTCCTTTACTCATATATATTTTTTCTTTTTTTGGTGTATTCGATATATTAATTATGATATTTCATATAAAAAAAATGCAAATAATTAAGATAAAGTTATTTTATACAATTAATATTTATTAGCATAATTGAAAATTTTACGATAATTTAAGAAATCATTTTTATTTTAATTAAATGTGCTGCAACCAATTATATATATGTATATATATATATATATATATATATATATATATATATATATAATATTGAATTAACAATATGAATAAATAATAATAAAAGTCTTTAAAATTCGATTAACCCTTGATATTTATTGCCAAATTCCTAGCTAATTAATCAAATTATTAATTATGGTGTAATATCGGAATACTAATAATTGTTATAAATATTAGCTACTCTATATTAACACAATTAATGGCTTTGTTATACAAACACTATACTGATTTTTCTCTAACCATGACGGTTCATCTTTCTTGTTTCCTCACATTTATTTCTCTCCCAGCCCCCTCTTATACTCACTCATTCGGAAAATTTTTCCATTACATTTCTCTTTTATCTATCCATTCGTTCAAAGTTCGCTTGCTGCACGTGTTAGTGGGATTTATTAAAATTCTACGTGACCGCGGGCACTGATGCCAATCCTGCAGAGAAAACGCATCGTTGTTACTAGTGGCTACCATTCACTCTTTCTCTGTCTTCTTTTACTTTTGTTTTACTCCGTCTCACTTACTTTTCTCATTTCTTCTCATATTTTCTCTCTTTCGTCATCTATGGAATCTCGCTTAACCTTTCCGTCATTTAACAAGAAGAATGTAAGTTTTTTTTGTTTACTTGCTTTTTTTTTGGAAGAATGTGGGAGTATGAATTTCAATGGAGTTAATATGAATCAATATGCGTATTCATGTTTCTGGATCGATAGTTACCATGTGCGCCAATTTTCACGAGGGCGCGATTGTCGTCATAATTGGTTTTGTACATTAACTTAAAAATTGAAATCATAATATTTCGAGTCATAAAAGGCTAATAAAAATCGTATAAATTTTGTATAAAGTTTACGGTGTAATTGAATTGTCTTAATAATTGATAGATACTTTGTATTTATTACATATTTAGTAATCGAAAAATTGATTTATGTGTAACCAAAATTATACTTAAAATAAATTTGAAAAATGAATATTTAGTTTATCGTTTTTATATCTCGTTTTTTATCATTAATCTTCACATATAAAATTGAAGTTCATTTTAAACAATTAACCAATAATTCTTGTTAAAATTCATTAGCATTAGATTTTAATATTTTTGTTTTCTTTTTGGGAAATTTAGTTTTTACTTATTGATCCGATAAACATTGATCAATATCATATAATTTTCATACAAAATTAATTTCGTATTTCCATGTATTTAATTTATGTAGCAAATTAGAGTATATATATATTTTATAATTAGTAAGAATTTTCTTAACAGTTTAAATATGTATTGATGTATTGATCTATAAATTAATAAATTTTAATTTATTTCAACAATGAATGTATTTGTTTTAATTAATATTTTTTGATTGACTAATTTTTTGCTGATTCAACTATGTACACCAAATATCATTTTATATAACGAATAGTAATAAAATATTAAATATTTCTGAAACGTGAAATAATTTAGATATAGTATAAAAATAATAAAATAAAACATATATATGTATATATATAAATGAAGTGAAATGTAATAAAATTATAAATATAGTAAAATGAAGAATATAATAAAATATATAAATATAATATGCTGTATAAAATTTTTAATTAAATGCTTAAAATAAAAATATATTAGGTTAGTGAAAATTAAGGACTGCATTCATATATATTTGATTTATAACAAAATTGATTTATAATAATAATTGAATACTACTTTAATGCATGTTAAGATTTTTCAAATAAATACAATTTTTACATATAAATCAGTATTAAATAGATACTTATGTTTTATAATCTCCTAAAATATTAGATACTTTATCAAGTATTATATAATAATATTTTAAAACAATTTATAATTTATTTAAAACATACATTTTTCACAAAACTATATTGAACTTCTATTTTGTCCATAAATTCGAGGATTTACTTGAAAATCAAATGACAATTAATTTATATTGTTTCTATATAATCTATATGACTACTTAATTCTTTTCATCTTTAAGATTTAATAAATTAAAAAATATCAATGCTATTGATAATTTCAGCACTAAGTTTACATATGCAGATATGATTTCCCCCTTTGATATTGTTGTGATTAACATCAAATCATTTTAAGGAGAGCGTCGTTTCTATTTATGATTCTTAACAATGACATTTATAATTTATTTAAATTTCAGTCGATGAATATATTTTCAGATATATTACAAATGGAAAAAAGTTTTTGTTCGAGGAAATAAGTAGTATTTATAAATAATATTTTTTTAAAGTTAATATTTTAGAAATGAATAGCTGAATAAAAATTTAATCTTTAATTTTATTTGAATTCATATATTATTAAAAAATAATGCTAAATAATCGAATAATTAGTCATTTATCATATAAGTTCTATAAGTTAAGCAATTAAAATATATTAAATAATATTGAAAGCTTTCATCTATACAAAAACGTTAAATTAACATAATTTCATGTAATTTCGTACTGACATGATAAGCAACTTTTCAATTATTCTTGTGTTTCAACACTTTACGGTACAATACTTACAGAATAGGGAATATAGTTCCAGTTTTTAATTTCAGAAATTCATATGAGGACATTTTTTTTGCAATTTAATTATTTTCAAATAAAAAACTATAGAATTTTGCAAATTTTCTCTACTTTTTTACTAGATTTTATAGAACTTTTACTGTTCTTTATAAATTATAATATTGTTGATGTAAGTATAATTCAAATTTCGAATATTTAATATTTCAAATTTCATTTAGAGTTAGATAAATATCAATTGAATTTTTACAATAATCATATTCTATAAATATCAATTAAACTTTTACAATAATCCTATTCTTGTTTATAAAAATATGTATATTTATATTGGATATTAATAATTATTTATTAACAATTATATCAACAATTAATTATGTACAATTATATTAACAACTATTATTTGATATAACAATTATGAAAAAAGTCAATACTTGCAATATTGGAAAATCTTGTATTTAATAATTAGATTTAAAATATATTTCATAAAAACTTATGTATGATTTATAGTCACGATTTTTGAAAAACGAGTTAACATTTTTTGAAAACTTTTTCTATTATACTATTAATTAACTCAGTATCTATAGGACTTTTGAATTAAGAATATAGAATTTTTTTAATTAAATTGACCATTAAAAGTTCATTATATACGAAATTTATAAACCATTCACATAAATTTATAATTTTTTTATGAATTGTGATTCCTGCTAGTTTAAAATTATTATTAAACAATAAATTTATTGATCATTTGTCTGTTTTTTCTAGATGAATAATTATTTAAAAAAAAATTAAGAAAATAAATAAAAATTTAATGTCTTTAGTTTTAATGTGGATCAATGAATAATTCTTTATTTCGTTTATTAATCATTGCATTATATATATTTACTGTATATCTAATGACAGAATAGTATAATACTAAATAAATTAAATTTACTTGAATTCTAATAGTAATTATTGTTATACCTTATTAAATGTATATGTGTTATTAAATATATGTGTTAATGAAGTTTATATAAAGAAATATATTTGATTAATTATTTAATGTTTAGATGAAGAAATATTAATTTTATAACAAATATTATTATTGTATATTCCCAGTTTTCTTTTCGAACATTAATTTTTTTAATTAAATGTTAACGTTATACTACATTATAAAAATAGAATTAATATTTAGTTAATATGAACATAAATATAAAAATGAATAGAAATAAGATTTAAATATAAATTTAACTAGAATATAAATGATAAAAAATTATATACTTTGGATATCATTTCATTTATTCAAATAATAAAATACGTGTACATTTATTTTTCTTTATTTAACAAGATTGTGCTGTATTATATAAAGTTTAAGTCACTTATTATACAAAAATCTTGGTTCAGGTTCTCGCAAAAAAGTGTTATATACACATTTGTAAAATAAAAATATTTGCAGCAAAAATAAATAACATTTCCAATTAAATATTATTTACATAATAAATTCTTTACGTATTACTGTCAAATTTCTTAAAGTTAATTTTAAAATGTGATGTATGAACGATACATTTTAGATATCAAGTTTTATCTTTTAAATCAGTTGAAAAAGAAATTTATGTAAGAATGACACTACATAAGCACTAATTTAATTACCCATTCTTAAAGTATAATTAAATAAATGAAGTCGAGATTTGTTATGCAGTATCTGTATTTACAAAAATATTTTGTTTTGATAATTATTTAAAAATGTTGACTTGTTTAATAGCATTTCAACATATTATAATGGATAAAATATAAAATTTTGAATAATTTTGAGTAAAAATAATATTACAATTATTTAAATAATTCACTTTTCATAAGTTATATTTTACCCAATATAAGAAGAAAATTCAAAAATAAATATTTACATTCTATTTAAAATGTAGTTTACTACTTATGAGGATTAGTTCCAATAATTTTTAATGAAACAAGACGTTTATATATAAAATGTAATAATATTTTATTAAATCTCACAGAATTTCTACAATGTTTTTAAAAATGAATAGTGTATTTGCTGTTTCTAAAAAAATAGACAAAAATAGAAAATTTTTAATTCAATAAAAATTAAACTAATAATAAGTCATTCACACATTGTATCTTTAATATATACTTCATTATTATTATATATATGTAAACATTTGAAAAGCTTTTTTAAAATTTTATTGTGAATAACATACTCATAAAATGCAGTTTAATATTTACATAATGTTGTAACTTTAATTTATCTGTACGATCATTCTTCATATTTTTCAATTTTTTAAAAGAATAACTATACTTTTATTTAATTAACATTATATTTTCTCATTTATCTGCCTTTATCAATAAATAAAGATTAACAAACAAGATTAATCAATCAACATTAATCAACTTAGAAGAATTGAATTATTTTTGTTTTCATAAAAAATTCTAAAGTTTACTGTTTTATAACGAAATATTTCAAACAGGAAAATATTTTATATATCGTCATAATATATTTTGTTTTAGATGTTTGAATTTTCTACTAAAATTTTCAACATGATTGTAATATATACTCGAGTCTCTAACTTTTTCGTAGTAACCAGAGCTACTGATAAATATTAACAAGTAATTTATAATATACCATGTAAAGAAAATGTATTATTTTTTCCATATAAAAATATTCACGCTAAAACACATATAACAATTTATATTTATGTATGTTTATTTTATATAAAATTATAAAATATTATTATATATTATAAAATAATTTGTTTTACATTGAAGATAATAAAGTTATATTAATCAAAATTATAAACAAAATTTCTATTTTTTTTATTAGTTTCTATTACAATTAAGATAAATTTGATATTATCAATAATGTAATATTTTTTATGTAATTGAATTACTAAAACATTGTAAAAAAAATAACTAGGAATCTTGTATATTTTTATAATTTTGACCTACTTTTTTATTTTTATTATATATCAAGTTTTTACTTTATGTTTTACTTTTACCCTTAGCTGAAGCTCCATTTAATATTATTAAGTCTTTAAAATGGAAGTTTTTATAACTTATTAATAATTTAAAAAATATATTGTATATTTTGTTTTACAATGCTATTTATATATATTTTTCAACATATAATTTATCTTTATTAATTTTTGTATTTTATGAAAAATTAAAGAAATGCTTATATAATATTTTTTATGTAAATTAATCAGTATAATAAAATGCATTATTTTTAAGTTATAAAAGCTTTTTGAAAATTGCACTGAGTATACAATTTAGTCTGACAAATTATTAATTATATATTATAAAAGTATTAAATATTGCGAAAAATAATGTAAATAATAATGATAACTGTCACAAATTGATTTCTATAAATGGTCATTGCTTCAGTTTAGTTATATATGCATTAACTATATAATAAGTATTTTCTAGTTTTTTTGTTTTAATTATTAATAAAAAAAAGCTAATATCTTTCAAGGTAGTTTTAGTATTAAGTGGTTATGGGCAGTTAGAAGGATAATAACTTTTTAAATACATTCTTCAAGTTATTGTAATATATTTACTTTCATAATTATTATCATTGTAATAGCTTATGTTTAAATATTATATTTAAAAACTCAAAATCATAAATATGAATATTCACATTTAAATAATTGCAAGCAATTAATTAAATCGTAAATAAAAACATAGTTGTCGTTGTCAATTACCGCTAATCGAAGTCAAATTATCCAAAACAAATAAGAAAATTGATTTTTATCCAAAATTATCTCATATCTGACTGGTTAACGTTGAAAGCATTGAAATATCTTCTTTGGTGTAGCAATACTAATTTTTTATAAATAAATTTGTAAATATAGTCTAAGTTAAAATTTGATAAAGCATACTTAAATACTCTTTTTATATTCCTTTTGTATTTTATTTAGATATAAGGTGTTTAATTCATCAATTCTTTTTTAAATGAGTATATTTTAACTTATATAATTATTTCAATTGAAAGTCATAGATATATGTATGCAATAAATTCTCATACTTAATATTTTTTAATAAATTATTATCCTCAAAATCTTCAAGAGTTGTTGAAATATCATCAATTAATATTTAATGCATATTGGATAAAAATCAAGTTGAGTAACCGGGTTAGAATATAGTTAAAGCATTATGAAATATTTCTTGTAAATCAGATAATTCTTTTTCGAGCTTGACTATAAATTGTAGTTTTCAATATACGTTTTCAGTTATGTTACTTATATTAATACACTATTATATTAACTCTTTTACATCAAATGTCGATGATTTTTACTGTAAAACAGTACATAAAAGGAAAAATACCAAGTAGATGAACATGCGAGTCTTTGCTTCAATTTCTGTCTAAAATAGTTGGATATTTGCTTTTTGTTTCAATTCTTATCCTTGCTAATTTACATAATGCCTTTTGAATATTATTTGTAAATAAATTAATTAAGAAACTATTTATTGGAATGGTCACTATTGTTTTGACTGTAAATTTTGTAGTTTTAAATTAATCGACTTCAGAATTGGACAATACTCTCTGGATAACAAATATACTTATTGAAAACATTAAAAATGATACAGTAAAATAAAAACTGTCCATAACCTTTACAATTTTTTTAAATGTTAGTAAAATTTTGGAAAATTTAAAGTAAAATAAATTAGTTATTTTTAAGAACGCACATATACATACAAATGTTTTTAATTCTTTAGATGATTAAATATTCTTTGAAAGTTTGATTTAAAACAAATCTCTGTAAGAATTTACACAGAGGTACGTACTTCTTTTAAATATTTTTTTATGAAGTAGTATTTGTGCGTGTTTAAATTAATTGGTTTTAAATAAAATTTTCAAAGAATATTTGAAGATCGACAAAATTAATATTACAATTAATTAAATGCAGTATGAATCACTTAGTTCGATATTCATATCAAACAGTGAGTACAAAATATTTTACTCTGACACTAAATTTTCAAGTTTTTAATATCTTTTGATTTAATATTCATATTTATTTTTTATATTAAAAGCTTTGTCAGTGCAATTTTTCAACTGGCAATTAACTATTTCAGAGACTTCTTTCCAAGCTAATTCACATATTACATGACAATTTTAATATTTCATTCTTATTGTACATTTGATAAAGAGTGTGTGAAATATAAAAACAGACTTATCTTGATAAATTAATGTTCCACCTTACAATCATTCCTAGATGCAATTTGTAATTAATTCGTATATATAGAGCATATTTTACTGACACAAGGAAAAAATTAATAATAAAAATCTAATGTGCTTAGTGAACCGTAAACAATAGTTTAATTTCGTACAATTACACAAAAATTCATATGTACAATATAATATGTAACACTAGTTGTAAATTCTGACTTTACATTATTTTCGACTCGTATTTTGAATATACATATTCTTCTATATACTCAACTTTAACGCCAACAGCAGTATATATACCACAAATTCTCTCTCGTAAGCATATTTCAAATAATATTGTAAATAGATCTATTCAATTCACCCAAATATAAAAGAGAGAATATAGATTTAGATGCAATGACTGTTTTGAGTAAATCATAGTTAGCAACTCAACAGCAGTCAAAGAATTGGCGCACTTTCACCTACAGCACAGGTATAAGTAGATGTTTATGTGGATATGGCCGTTGCCAAATCGACTAACAAGCAGATGACATATCGACAGGCCTGTCAGGGTACCAGAATGGGGATATCATCACAGTGATCAACAATAGTAGCATCAACATGAAAGCGTGCGAACGGAAGAGGGTGCGAAGGTGTCGCGCGATCGGTCACGTCGCGCGAGCGCTTCGCGATCAACAAACCGTGACGATTGACAACTTAGTCGTCTCTTTTGGTGCCGCCGAATAGGCATCGATCGATTTCCTTGATTGTCAAATGCGCAGCGGGTCATCGTGGCCGTGGTTTGGCTTATGTCGCGCGGCGCAGAAGCTCAATCCAAAGCACAGCATAAGGAGTACCACCGCACCGACCAACAGATAACTCGACCATGATATCGAACACCTACCTGCGAACAAATAACAAGAAGTTCACTATTTAACGGGTGAATAATATTCCGGCAATAGCGGAGAGTCAAGTAGGAGTTTCCACCAGCTGCATTCATAATAAAATAAAATGAAGATATTTCAAATTATTAGAATTATATAATTGTAATATAGAAATTCAATCCTTGATTCATCGAGTTAATAATTAGAACAGATTTAATAACAAAATAGAACATATATATATATATATATATATATATATATATATATATATATATGTCGTTATAGACTTCTGTTGTATAATTAAAATTATATCTTTAAGACATACGTACGTTTTTCTCTAGAATACAGATTTAATCTAGAGTAGAACATTGGTTTAAATATTAAAATTGGAAAATATTACGTGCTATTAATTATTGTGCTAAAGAATATTTTAATTTCTATAAAATGTTATTTAAATTTCAGTAAAGCATTTCATTAAAATTTTTTTTTTTTCATATCTTTTCGTTCATATATTTAATTTAAGATATACTTATTTTTTAATGTTCATTTTTATTTAAAACTTGGGTTTTAGTATTTATTGATTTACTATAATTTTCTATATAAAATAGGTGAATCTGAAAAGAATAAATGAAATTAGCCAAAGTAATAATGTATATTTATATATATATGTGTCGAATTTATAATGAAATATAAAAATATAACTATATATTTTTATTATGAAAGCGTTTAATTTGTGATTTATTATTAAAATATTACAAGAATAAAATACTTTAAAATATTTGAAACAGAGCTTATTTGGATTTTGAATTTAAATTATTCTGTTAGTGTAGGTAATATATATATATAAACAAAATATATTCAAATTTTTTCTTTTGGCTTATTTTCTCAATTTTTCCAGATGGCTTAAAGAATAGTCTATAGATAATCAAATTCTAGTGAATATAAAATGAAGTCATCAACTTAATATATCCTTGTATAATATGACACTATGTAATATGATATTCTTATATTGATTTAATTCAACTCAGAGACCACATAATATGCTTATAAAGTTTTTCTACAGATTTATAATTTATAGTTTATTGTTTATATTTAAGTTTGTATTGATAAATTTTTAGTAAAAATTACAAGTATTATTATTTGACAATGTTGTCATTTACAAATGACTAATTCCATTCCTACTGAAAAGAAATTTTTCATCAATCATTGTCATCATTGTGCCATCATTCGCCTTATTATTATTATTATTGTTATTGTTATTGTTATTGTTGTTGTTGTTGTTGTTGTTGTTGTTGTTGTTGTTGATATTATTATTAAATGATATTAACTATATATTTTTAAGCTGAATTGATGAATTAAATTTATATATATTTGTTGTAAAGAATGAAAAATGAGGTCACATATTGTTATTAATTCCTTCTACTCACTAACCTCGGGTAACTCATTAAGAGCCTTCAATCATTTTAAATATATCTAGTTATTTTTTTCAAGTTTTATATTAAATATAGTTTTATCATTTTTATTGTTCAAAATATCTTATTTTATATTTATTGCTATTTTATAATTCTCTTCTTTTCTAATGTTTTTATTATAATTTTCTTAACCATACAGGATAAATAATATAGTATATAATAAACTTAACATAATCATCTCATATAATATACATTATAACATGCATAATAATATTAAAAATAATTAAATATATAAATTTCTATTATAGGGTACGAAATTTTTAAAAATAAATATAAAAAAAATTCAGTACTAATAAAATAGAAGAATGATTTCATAATGATTCGTAACTCACCAAGATTGTAGATGTTCGCACCCTTTCCACAGGACTCCCGTACTTCACGATTGTCCCAACCGATGGGGTACATTATTAAACCCCCGCAGATCATCGTTGCTATGAAGAAAAATATTATTACATGTATAAAACAAAGCAAGAAATAGAAGTGAATTTACATAAAGTCGTAAAATCTTTCGCAGGTAGGCTGCATATAAAACCTTTATACAGCCCGAGATTGTTCATAACGGTGCTTTTCAGAATAAATATGCTTTACTCACGCATAGTCGAATTATCTTATCCAGACAATCAAGCTACGAAAAAATGCAATGAACGCAACCACTCAAAATTTTTTAAGCATTCCTCGATTTTAGTCTAAATAAAATTGATTATCATATTAGTTAAATAGAATTTAGCTTATTGGAATATTCAGAGGTTTCCAGATTTAATAAAAAACAGATAATTAATGATATCGAAATTTAAGATACATTTTTAACTATAAATATATGTCCGGTGTATGTACTTAAAAGTGAAGACTCAACTCGCTTTGTTATATTTTGAAAATACTTATGAAATGAAATTTTGAAAAGTACTTGGTAATTAAAAAATAATAGCTTTATTAATAATAAAGGCTTTGATTATTTGAGTGTAAATTTGACTAAATATTAAAATGTTTATCTCATAACGCTTTGCCGAAGTTAGGTAATTATTAATTATTCCTACCTTAGATACAAATGAAATGAAATAGCAGGATTCTGAAGAAATTAAATAATAAATTCATAATAGATACATTTTTCTGTATTATATTGCATATGATACTCAGTAATAAAAATAAAAGAAAGTTACATAATTAATAAAAATTTCTGTTTTAAACTTATTTTATCGAATTGCAATTTTACTAAAAAGTTTGATTATCCTAATTTTAAAATGTTAAAATATTATATTAGAACAAAAGAATAATTTTAGAAAAATATAATATGCTTCTAATAAATAAAATAAAGAAATTTTTAGAATATTACATAGATAATGAACTACATATAACCATATTATTCTATTATTTAATATATACAGTATGAATTACAATTCTCCCAGCATAAAAACACTGTAGTAAGTATTTACATTCAAAGAAAACGGTACTCTGCATCTAGAAAACTCATATTTGACTGATGTAAAGGAAATACTGAATTAAGTTGTAAATAGAAATGTCTTTTAAAAATTCACATGCTTCAAAAATAGATATTCAAACGAGATTTAAAAACAAATGACAAGTCGCCTACCGAACTTTATACATATATTGCAGATGTAGGTTGAAGTAAAATAAATAAAAGGTAGATTAATAGATTGACAGGTAAATATATATATTTATATATTGTTAGATCGAGATATATATATATATATATATATATATATATATATATAGAGAGAGAGAGAGAGAGAGAGAGAGAGAGAGAGAAAGAGACAGACAAACATAATATTTGATGAATTACTGATAAGTTAGTAAGATAAAAGACAAGATGAATTAATATTCCTGATACAATAAGTTGAAAATAGAAAAATGAGAATAAATTCAAAATAAGCGAATAAAAGGTCAATAAACAATACTCAATTAATTTTAACAATAATAACTATTAGCATTAATTATGAATAATTTGAGAGTTAAATTAATAATGGTTTCAATATAAACAAAAGATTAAACTAGTATAATAATAGAGATTTTTTGATGACAAAATATACTAATTGTAATAGTTTATAAAGAACAATACAAAGAATAAAAAAAAATAATAATACTAATAAAAATAGTTATAATAAAATTATTGTTATAATGAAAAGACATAAAAATATTATAAATGCTGGAATATTTGGGTAAAGATAACATGGTTGTAAAACAACTAGAGTGACATAAATAATGATATACATCTTAAAATATTTACAAAGTCTTAGAATTTTTGTTGATTATTTCTTTACATTATAATAATTATTAATAAGCTAATGTATAAATTAATGAGATATTTTATGCAGAAATATTTTTACTTTACAGCAGACGTTATGTACGTTCAACTGCAGATAAACTTATAAACTAATAGATTTCAGTAAATATAAAAAATAAAATCTATTAATATTATATATTTTTATTTATAATAATATATAATAAAAATGAATACTTATTAATAATAAATGAATTTTAAATACATCAACATTTATAATAAAATTAAACAAAGGAAAGAAATGGAAAAAATAGTGAAAGTATCAAATGGTATAAAAATAAATTATTATATCCTTCGGCATGAATATATAAGAGAGGATCTTTAAAATTTATCAATGTATGAACTAATAATAACAACTACTTAAATTAATTTCAATTTGAAATACTTTTCATATATTTATAATTCTACACTGTTTGTGAGCTACAGTTACAATAAAGTACAAAATTGAATTTAAAAACTAATAAAATAATTGATTTGCGAGGACACAAATATTCATATTAATTAATAATAATAGTATTAATAATTATTATTGCAATATTTATAATAAGAATCATATTAAAAATAAATTCATTTGATAAAAGAAAATAGCAACCGTAAGTTGGTAAAAAATAATTTAAATATTAATCATGAAATATTGTATAATGGAATGTTATATAATAAATAAATATAAAATAATGTATAATCATAACTCTTAAAATAGTATATCTATCTATACATTTAAATGTATATTCCTTTACATATATTTATATCCAACATATATTTGAAAAGTCAAAGTGATAAATGATAAATAAATGAATATATAAATATAAGAATTAATAGGAAATTTAAAAATTCTAAATTCTAAATACGCCTAAACTTACGGGAAATACATATAGTTTGCTATGACTGTATGCATCAACCAATTTGTAAATAATATATAAATAAAATTTAAGTATAGGCAATAACTGAATAATAATATAGAAATTAAATAAATAAATAATGATATCCAATACTTCTTATAGATAATCAATGCATATAAAAGCAAGAAAATGTTGAGCAATAGTAACTTGAAAACAACGAAAAAAATTCAAACCATTATGACCCTCCACCGCCTAAAAGGGTGTCGAAACTACCGGTCAAAAGATACCAATAACAACTGAATAATAAACTTCCCACTCTCGTAGATGAACAAGAAAAATCCCTTCTCGCGAGAAGCGGGGTGAATATTTTAAATATCGCGCCTTCGGTACGCTGCATCAAAACCTCATGAACCTTAGAATTTCATTAGAAATCTATCGATTTTCAATCTCTCAATACAAAGATAGTGAAAAGTTTCTCAAAGACTCAGTGTATGTAATAAAATAACAAGGTTCAAAGAGGCGCACTGAGAGGGAAAGAAATGCTGTGGATAGCGCTACTCGCTAGACAGGTTTGAAACAGAAAAAGGCAGCTACCAACATTAAATCGCCCCTGTACGCAAAGATAAGTGCGAGCAAGCACGAGTAGTATAATCAAGGAAGCCGCTACTGATGCGCAATTGATCAATTACTCGTGACATAAACTCGTACCTGATTCAACACTAATATCCGGTAAGCAGAG